>JAUTBV010113958.1:0-13910 GCA_032361325.1 Lepetodrilus fucensis
ATAAATAAATAAATAAATAAATAAATAAATAAATAAATAAATAAATAAATAAATAAATAAATAAATAAATAAATACACAAACACAAACAAATAATTAATAATAAATAAATGCCTAAATACTTACATGGACCCTGTGAGTGTCAGTGACATTGTCACACAGGTCAGTCAGATAGAGGGGGAAGATGACACGATGCCAGTAGATGAAGCTACAGTCGCACGCTGCTCGTAGTCTAGACGTGGCAGAAACAAGCACAATTATATATTCATAAGCATTTTCTTTCACAGCTGGATAGGCCAGACTATGTAATGAAACATCTGTGAACAATATCCTAGTACTGTTCAGGATAAAACTCTCTCCATGCTGGAAGCAGCCAGAGATGCCCTAAAGAATAGTGCCTTTGCCTAATCCAGCAGGTAGAGGGTTAAACAAAAGCTGCATAGCTTGCAATAGAACATATTATGAAAACTGTATACAATGTATTAAAATATACTAGAGGACACATATGCAGTTGAGCACAAAAGGAGTTACATTTATGTTTTAAAATTATTAAAATTATTTCAATTTACAGTAATTTGTATTTTACAGCATCATGAGAATACAGATGTGAATACTGTACTCACTTTTCTCTCAATTCACAAATGACATCAAGCTTCCTCAGGTTTTCATTCAAGCTATGGAGCTCATCTTCTCTGAACGCTTTCTGAAAACAAAACAAACACACAAAAATAGATTTTGAACACATTCTACACAACATTTTATCCAAAAATAACTAAAGCATGTTTGCCATAAAATATCAAACAAAACCGGCAAGGAATATTCAATTGAGAGCGAGAAGCAAACTAAATGAAAAAGACAAAAATTACCATTTTTGTTCCGACCGACAGCGCAAGTTTTGCAATCAATCGTCTTTCTTTTGTACCTGTGAAAGAAGAGTATTATGAATTTAAGTTACACAAAAGGTCAGACAAACAAAACGGATGGAATGTATTACTTTTTTTTCTTCTGAAATTGGGGTTTAAAGTCGCTTTCTAGATTCTTTCACTAATATCACGACTTGCCAGTTTAGAGCAGGAGGAAACCCACAACATCTGTAGCGCTGAATGTTGCAGTAAACCTGCGAGCACCGGCTGGTACGGACAGACCAAGGATGCATATCTGCATTGTCCCTCTACAGACAGTGCATCCTATGAATATCGCGTCAGAAATTTATCTTTCGCGAATATTGATGCCGGGCCCCAGGGGCAGGATTTGAAATTGTGACCTTTAGCGCCGACGTCCAACTGTTTTACCACTGTGCTACAACAGTGCTACCACTGTGCTACCACCAGCCCCGGGTCGCTCATTGATGGACAAGTCAGTGTAAGTTTAACCCTCTCCCTGCTGAATTAGGCACAGACACTGCTCTTTATGGCATGTTCAGTTGCCTCCAGCATGGACAGGGTTACGGGTCTGTCCAGAACTGTGAAGTTTTCCGTACCGGGGCCATTGAGAGAAGACTCGGCCAGAACCAGAGATGACAGAACATCCAGTCTCCTCTCGCTGTACTTCCTGTCAGACGTGATCCTTTTCTGAAAATAAACAGCCAAAATTCATCACGTCTTTTGAAACAGTCACAGTAGCCAGCAACAGCAAGTGCTTCAGGCAATCCAGCTTGAGAACAGGCATACTCACGAAGAACGCATGAAATGTGTGCTGTATTTTAAGTCAGAAAAAATCCTTGTTACAGACGATTATTTTCCCCGAATCGGCTGTTACTAGGATGTTATCCTATACTGAGACACAGGTGAATGTCAAGCATCTTACCTTTGCTGTTCCTATGCCACAGAGGGCAAGGAAACTCAGATGTTGGATCACGTGATTGACAGACTCTGCAATCAACATGGACCGTCGATGGAAGGTGAACTCTATAGCCTGGAAAGAAAAGAAAAATGAATTAATTTATACTTTGTGTTGTGGCTTAGCTATGGGTAAAATATTCCCGTTGTGACGTAAAACAATAATTCATTCATTAGAGCCATTTGCTCCCACTCAAAGCATATTGTAATGATATAAATGGAAATATTGTGAACAATTCTGAAAGCAAAAACCTAAATTATCTCACCTTCAGAAGTTCAATGAGCCGACAAAGGGAGAGCACTGCTGTCTTGGTCATAGGTTTCTGAAGGGCAACGTGTAGGTTCATCACAGTCCTGACAAGATGACTCAGGTTGTATGCATACAACAGGCCCTGTAACAACAAAATACATATTGTATCGCACACATTCACACATAATTTGAATTAAAGCAACATAAAATAGTAAAAATTAATAATCAAATTATTTTCAAAAAGTATTATTTGAAGTGTATGTGTAAAAGCGTAAGACAATACGAACATCTCAAATATGGAGTCAAGATGCCAGGACAAACTGTGTATTTGACTCTACCCCTAAAATTTATGGTAGGGCATAACAAATTATTTAAGACCGATAGTATTATGCACAATTGAAACAGTAATTTCGCTTTGACTGTCATTATGACTCCCTAATCTGCAAGCCTAGAGAAAACCCTGAATAAGTCATTTCATACCATAGCGATCAAGACCACTTGTAGTGTTATACATTCAGAAAATAATAAGGTGGTTAAATGGTGGTCAAATCTGTAATTTCCAGGGGGATCCCATAGATAGATGGGTACCTTTAACATTACAGATTTTCAAATGACCCTCAGAACCCCATCTGACTTGTACAGGTTTTGGTCTTGTAATGTATACGAGATCTTCAATGTCACACATGAAAGCATGTGAATTGTTTTTACCTGTATGAAGAGGACAGATCGATTGTTCAGGTCTTCCATGAGCGTAGACCCTCGCGACAGGTTTGACTCCATCTTCACCATCCACGCTGCAATTTGTGTACTGTACATCTGGACGTCCCTGTCAAATGGGGGAGACTGTAGTCAGTTCATCTCAAACAGGTAGCGTACAAGTAGTAAACTGGCAACACCAACTAAGCCATGTTGGAAAAGTAACACGTTATTCAAGGTGTAGGCAGGAATCGAACTGTGAGCACTGATGCTAAACAGTTCTGTAGCACTGAACGTTGCAGTAAACCTGCGAGTTGGTTGGTACTGATTGACTGTAGATCAATGGTATTATATATAGCAGAGATAGGGTTAATTAACTATTTTGTGACATTTCTTACTAAACCAATGTTCTATGAACAGAACATAAAAAGAAAACTTCTCAAGTACTCTTAGCAGTATCCTAATGCCTTAATCATATTTAATATGCTACTATAATTAAAATATCATCACAATATTTTATATCATAATAATTGATCTGTGGTTTCAAGTTTTAAAGGTACAGTGTACCCTCGATATAACACTGACAATGTCCATGATATTACCCCTGCATCATATTAACCAGCTTTCTAATGAAATTGACCATAATTCAATGTTCATGATGCATTAAAAATGAAAGGCAAATAAAATAAAACTAGTAGCATAATGATATAATTTTATAAAAATGGATTGAATCATGACAACACAAGAATAGATTGACTCTACAACAATATCACAATAGGTTGAATAGAAAGCAGATTCACAACTTTAGGCTGAACATAAGATAGCATCATTACAAATAAATGGAATCTTCAGAAAGATAACAAATTAATAGTTTGAATCAAAAGTACAATCACAATAGATTGAATTTAAAGTACCGGTAATGTGTGTACAGGCATTATAAAGGTAGTGATTATAGACTGTAATGTCACTGCGTGAATCTTTTGCCCATTTGCGACGACACATCACAATGCATTGAACCTATATTGCAAAGAAGCAATAGATTGAATCTAAAACAAACACATACCGGTAATATATTTGCTATTTTGTATTTAGAAATAAAAATCCAGTAAAGATAGTGAGCGAGTGAATATGGAATTTAACGTCGCTGCGGGAATCCAGTAAAGATAGAGACAATGTATTACTGTTAGGGGTTAGTTGCAGAACATACTAATAAATAAACATAAAGAAACTGTTCTAAATAGGCAACATTTGTACAAACGAAATGTACAGGAATAATAAAAATGTGTAATGCAAATAACAATTACAAACATCAACAAGGCATATAACAGTCATTAAATTTACAAGCAATGCCAAAAGAATATTTCAGAAAATAATGCTGAGAGAGTCACTGAATCTACACACAGTGGACATAGAATATGTACCTACATCCAGTAGACTTATAATAATATGTAGATTAATTAACCCTCTCACTGCTGGAGATGTCCTAAAGAGCAATGTATGTGTCTACCGGTAATCCAGCAGGGAGAAGGTTAACGCAGTTGGTGATTGATTAATAAATATTGTATATGTATAATATTCTATATTTATAAGTTCTCATATAAATATTGTTTTAAAAACAATTATAATAATAATAATAAAATTAATTTTTTTGTTTCCGTTAATAATTTTAACCACACTTCTAAAACTCATGAATGCACCCCTCAGTAGATTGAATGATCTCCTCAGGCAGATAATGAATAGATAGAGAGACAGATAATGAATAGAGAGAGAATGATGAATAGACAGATGCTGTGACTATGCTAAATGTATGTACAAACCTTGGTCTGCCCGCAGTGAACGATGGAGAAAGAATGAGATCAGATTCAATGATGGTTTTGTGATATTTATGTTACTATCTATAACCTACTTATGGTAGTCCTTGTCAAAAATGTTTCATGGCAATTTCTTTTTGATTCGATCATGATTTTTCTGGCTTTACATCGACACCTCATTTGTTTTCCCATTTCATTGATATTTCAAAGTACACATGTATTAATTTTCGTTAAAATTGTAAAAAATAATAAAATAATCGAGAAATAAATATCACGGAACGTCTTTGACAAAGAACCACCAGACTCAAAGAATCTGCAGGTTTGGATAAATTATACTCGAAGTATGCACCGTGGATAACTAGTCCAGATACAGCCAATGGCAGAAGCATTATGGATACGAAGCAACTTTATCTAATGGATAACTTATGTGAAGACATCATTAATTCAATGGGTATAATTAAATACTAAGAAGGTATATAATACTATAATGCGTTTTCTACATTGTATTGGGGAATCAACTGCATGTGAAATTGATGAATATGTAACAAATGGGATACCATTCTGCTTTGCTATGGCATCCGTGGGGCACTATGCCTCTTTATATGTTAGAGGTGTGTCAGAGCATGCCAACACTGATTGGTTCCCATAACGACCTTCACAGAAATACAGGATTTTTCCACTGAGCGGTGCTGCCATGTTCAGAAGATGGATATTGCAGTGTATAAAAGTCCAGCAATTTCACTGCCAGACATGAGGACTGGTAAGTAAAAAAATAACCACAAAATATGCATGTGCAGGGCTAAACCTTCACCAGTTCTCACTGAAAATAACCTGTCGCGGGCATGTGGATAGGCTCTATTTCGAATACTGGATATTGACGAGCATGTCAAAACAAAAATGCTTTCCAAAAAGGTATAATGAGAGTGAATTATTATTTTACGTCACAGCAGGAATCTTTCACCCATTCAAGACGAACCAAAGAGGTATGGTCAGGAGTACTATATAGCAAAGTGGTACAGTATCCCATGAGCTACACACAATGCTTTAGACTGAGTATGTGTTGAAATATACATAGTAGTAGTAGTAGTAGTAGTAGTAGTAGTGGTAGTAGTAGTAGTAGTCTCCCACACCACAAGAAACAATTAGTTCCTAACCATTCCAATCAAACCCTCACAAAATAAATACATGGACGCAGTCGTAGTTCAAACTTGACTGCTCTTCCTGCTGGTTTAACCCTCTCCCTACTGGATTAAGCATAGGCACAGCTCTTTGGAGCATCTCTGGTTGGCTCCAGCATGGAGTGAGTTAACCATGTCTATAGGAAACATCAAGCCGCCTGCAGCAACAAGCATATGAACTAACCCTCTCCATGCTGGAGGAAACCGGCCATGCCCTGAGTGACTGATCATGGAGTTGACGTTACTGCAGGAATCACCCATTTGCAATGATTGAGATGCCCAGAGGCCTGTTCAGGAGGGCGCGAACCCGCGAGTACACGCATGAAATCGCCTTAGCTACCTTCATGTGACATCACGCGATAACTTGCGTAAACTCGCCCTTCTGAACAGGCCTCTGAAGAGCAGTGCCTGTGCAGCAGGGAGTCAATGAGTGAATATGGAGTTTAATGTCACTGCGGGTCCAGCAGGGAGACGGTTAACAGTGAGCCACGTGTGACTGACACGTACTTGGTGAGCATCTGGTTCCTGTTGGTGAGCCAGGCCGTCTGACTCGGGTTGACAGCAGTCTGCGCCTTCCTGTCCAGCAGCTGGGTGAGATTCGGCATCTTGATGGTCAGGAAGGCGTTGGGAAACCACACCACGTTCCCGATCAAATGGATGCACGGAATCTGAAGCATTCCAAACAGTTCTCTTGTTGGAATGGGTGGTAGCGCAATATTAGAACGATTGGACTTCGGATTAAAAAAATATCCTGTCCTGTTCACGAAAGTTACCTTTCTGATAGGATGCGCTGTCTGTACCATGACATTGCTGTTATCATCCATAGTCTGCAGGTTTACTGCAACATTCAGCACTAGGGATGTTGTGGGTTTCTGTGGCTCTAAACCCCAATTAAAAATAATAAGTTCTCCTTGTCGAGTCAGTTTAGGGCAGCAGGAAACCTGCAACATCCGTAGCACTGAATGTTGCAGTAAACCTGCGAGCACCAGCTGGTACTAGCAGACCAAGGATGATCACTGCAGTTCCACAGAAGAGACAGCACATCCTGTCATAGTGCTCACTACTATGTACAGGATTTGGAAATTCGGTTCATAACGTACCTTCTTGTAAATGTCCCATAGAAACTTGAAAAGCTTCTTGTCGAGGACACGGAATATCTGGAAGTGAAGGACGTAGAGACCGCACGCACCAACGAACTTGTACCTCTGGTCAACCTCATTCGTCTCCCCTGTACATGAACATGTACATGAACATGTCCTCATTATCATATCAGTAGAACTACAAACATGCAAATTGTAATAGCATAATGTCAAAGATGACCCACAACTTAATTCCTCTCAAACAAGTACACAAAAATCATCTGCATTAATACTGTACATCAGTAGAAATATTAAACCAGCAAATTGTAATAGCGTAATTTCGAAAATGAGCCACACCCACCGATTCTGGTCTCTAGTTCCATGATGTAGTCTTTGATGTTGATAGCAAACTCTTCAGCGAAAGCTGTGTTCTTTGAAACATTCACTTGCTGACCATCAAAAGTCTGCTCGACACAATTCTGTAACAAAAATATTTCCACAATTTACATATTGCTTTTAAAATAATTCTTACTTAGCAAAAAGTGTACGATAGAATAGTAACTCTTTACTATTACTCTATACATGTATTAATATTTATAAGTAAGTGGAAATAACTTAAGGGGCATCAAATTGTAACTGAGGGTGCTTCCGATTGTTTTTCAAAAGTATGGTAAAGTGTGTTTCACCTAAGAGCAGATCTACAAGATAATAATCGTCCTGTGAAGGACTAAGTGAGTGGGATAATTGCCCTGAACGACATACCTGGAAGATAAATCCATCTAGAAGTCTACCTTCCATCATCATCATCAACTTCTCGAAGGGTCGCAGCTTTTCGTCCGTCGTGTCAAACTTTGACGGATTGTGGCGGACAGATTTCACCATTCTACAAAAAGACCCACAAAAAATACATTTAAAAAATATATGCTAATTTGTTACTGAATAAACAATATATTAAACCAATATTTATTGAAAATAATAATTTGACACATGATTTATATTCAAAAGAGTGAGTTAGAGAATATGGAGTTTAGTCGGGGTGACTATCACGGGTAATTTCACTATCACGATAGTATTGCAATAGTTAGAATTACTATTACGATACTATCACAATTTGACAAAGATATCGCGATAGTACCACGAGTCCAGGACAAGTTGGAGTTTCAGAAAATAAGCAGAGATAAAAAATAAAAATAGAAATAAACTATCGGAACTATCGATAATCAATCATACTATCGCCAATAGTTATTGATTGTTAAGATTGCGATCGATAGATTGCTATCGGGACACACACTATCGCAATAGGTCGACTTATCGTCACACCCCTAGAGTTTAGTCTGTCAATCTAGGAAACCTGCAACACCTGTAGCACAAGTAAACCTGCGAGTTCTGGCTATACTCGTATCACTTAACCAAGTATAATAACTCATTAACTGCTCTCTACAAGTGAATATATTGCATTAAATCATGACAGGATAACTTTGGACTCACAATTATTCTCGGCCCTTGGGTGGTTTTAAACTCAGTATCACTGACGGCTAAGATTGATGATGTACTACTGTGCTTATATCCTTCCATAAGGGAAGGTTTGAAACTTGGCATAATTGGTACCAAAGCTCCATTGTGTTATCGATCTTCCCAATTACTACTGTAGGTATATGCATGTACCTTTTATACAGAGTCCAGTGGTCTTTGAGAGTGGTGTGGTTGTCGATGATCTCGTCCAGGGTGATCAGAACAGCTAGAAGATCCCCTAGATGAGCAAACACCACCTGGAAAACAAAAGATTTCTGATAGCCTTCAAACTATTAGTATGCAACAATTAACTATCATACCAATAATGTCAATATACCACAAGAAGTACCAGATACAGTAACTCAAATGTAAATAGGAAGAATCAGTCCGATTGTGAAAGAAACACAATTGAAACACAATTATTTTGAATGGTAAAAGACATTATAATTCATAATATTCATAAGTTATATAAAAACAGGATAACATGGCTGCATGGTAGCAAACTGTCTTGAAATTGTTAGACATATTAAATTTATAGTTGAAAATTAATACATGTATAGTAAATCAATGTCTTAATAATTGATGTAAAAGAAATCCAAACCTGAAAGTGCACGTCTGTGACATCAATCAGTTTTGGACCATTCCTGTAAACATAAACAAGTTATATTTATAACAGCAGCAATCTTAATATATCCATGATAGCCTTTCTATTTCTTCTACAATGCTTGAAACTCCCACAGTTTAGGCAATATCTCAGACTCAATGTAGTCATCACTTCCATCATTTAATTTTCTTCTTAAATTAGGGTTTAGAGACGTCTTTAAAATTCTTTCACATATCACGGTTTATTGGTTTAAGGCAGGAGGAAACCTACAACACCCATAGCGCAGTATGTTGCAGCAAACCTGGAAGCACTGGCTGGTACTGACAGACCACTGTGTTTCCATCTTAACTGCATAATGTGATCCTTACCGTATTTATATAGTTTATTTACCTGCTGCTGTTGTATAAGCAGGCAAACTGCTGGACAACATTCTTGACAACTTCGTAGGACCGCGACACAAAACAGTGAAGCTCCTGTAGAAGGAAATTAGAACCAAATCTCACTTTAAATATGGCATCACTCAACAGTATTATATATACACAATCATGGGATTGTTATAAATCTGCAATATTTAAGTATAATATCTGAACGCAAAATTAGAAAACCTTTTGAGCACGATTTCATGTTCAAGCTCAAATTTTATTTAAAAGAGTGGGTGACTATGGAGTTTAACGTCGCTATGAGAATCTTTCATCCATTATCAACAATTATTTAAAAGAATACATTATTGTAAACTAACAAATGATTATTAATGTGCATTCAGATACCTGTAGAAATGGAATCATCTTTCCCATCTGTATCTGGGCATCTCCTTCTTCTAGACCCGCCTCAGGTTCTTCAAGAAATAGAAATAATTTTAAAACAATCCTTCAAAGTCATTTGGAAAAGAATAGTTACAGAATAAATAGGAAGATGTAATTTTTTATAAATTATCATTTAAATATATAAAAAATTGACATGTTTGTGGACATCATTTGAAATATAATAATAGCGAGTGCAAGTCTAGTCTAATGTTATTTCCGGTGACAAGTGAAATATGTCATGATTGTGACGTTTGTTTGTGACGTGACAGTGGATATTTGCGCATTTAGATTTTTGACCGGTTTATTTCACCGGATATTGTGTCTACTTGCAGCTCCTATATGTCTCACCTCCCTCCCCATAGAACAGCAATGCATTGTAGAACTTGGTCTCCGCCTCATGCTTGAGGGCGTCCATCTCACAACACAGAGCTGCCAAGACTGTGATGATCTTGTTCAGAATCTTGTTGTCCGTCTTAATCAGCTGTAGCAAACTGGTCTGTTCATATGGCAGGAACTGAATTGAATAAATATATAATTTCATATTAATTTGATATCATCTTTTAAGTGAAATTAAGAGGGGTAAAATGTACATACAGGTTTCTATATTAATGAATAGAAATATATATATGTACTTTAGAAGAAGAAAACAAACAAGAAAAAACTTAGTCACTATAATGCAGAGATTGTCGTGTATGTATCACCTGTAGTGCAATGGGATCAAGTGTCATGTCCCAAGAATCGCCAATCGAATCATCCAAGGCGTCTTCAATCTCTTTCAACTGCGATGCGTAGTCCTCCAAAAACTTGCCATATTTCTTCAGCTGAAGTTCTCCTACAATCTCTGTATAGAAATAGGATGCATTCATCAAAATTAGTCTAAAATGATCATGATAATTGATGAATAAATGTTTACATTTGATGATTATTTTCTGTTCGAATCTGCATTTGTCATAACTTACCCTGGCACTCAAGATTCAAATATCATTTTTGAATAATATCATAGTACAAGTTAATTTAAGATTTGGACAAGTAAAATATTCCTTTCTTCATTAGTTAGATAAATGAAATATGACGTTTGTTGCGCGATAATTGAGGACCTCTTATTTGTAACTTGATATCACGTTTACACAAGTATTACATGAAGAGTAAGTATGTGTGTTTCCTGGTTTTATAAATACATTGTCTACTTACTCAGCGAGCCATCGTCAAATTTATCGAATTCCCAGTCAGCAGTCGTGGAACCTTGCGTTGCCATTTTGTCAGCTGTTTGTGGAAGTGTCACTGGCACGCCTCCTACCAGGCTAGTCTGACGCTAGCGATACCAGGCGTCTGGCTGCCTTGCCACCGCAACAGTGTTGTCGGCCGTCATCTGCTAAACACGCATACGATAAATAATTAAAGCATTGTTTTAACAACGGGGTGTACCAACTCATCAAATGTGAAATGTGAAATGAGGAACTGATCGGTGTAGAATTACCGGAAGTACAATAATGATCATGTGACTTTCGTTTCTTTGTCACGTGACAATTTCATTACATTAAAATCCGGACACCGTACATTTGCGGTTTTCGATTATAAATAAATTAAATACAGGATCTCTGGGATACTTTCATTTAATATATTTGGTGAGACATTGATATTATTGAGACAATAGTCTCCAATGTTAATGGAAGCAAAGCATAATTATTCTTCAAAAGTGAAACCCGTAACTTGTGAGTATACTAGTATCTAGTGGGCCTAAATAAATAATACAAATAAACAGACAGTGCAGCGTCGTGGATGACACTCTTGGTTAAATGGTAGCCTATAGGCCTATGCATACTTCTTTGTTTATTCAAGCTGAAAGCAACTTAAAGTCCTATAAATTAGTAATTTAAATTACACCACCAGGTTCACTACATCCATATGAAACAAGGCTTCAAATGAATTAATTAAAGGCATACAATCACGGTTTGTTGGCATAGGCCTATACTATTTCATGGACATATAGGGCCTAGGCTTAGGGCCTACGTTTTCACCTGATCATTAAAGTATAAAGACCTACATTTGATTTGTCTACATGTAGGCCTACAAGTTTATTGGCCAACAAGCTACATTTTCATATTCAAAATCGCTGCACTTGACTTGAACATGAACATATTAAAAACCAGTGGAACATGCGGAAAATAAAATTAAATGTATGCCTACATGCATATGCCTACTTTCAGGCAGTAGGCCTATATGAACTATATAAACAAACCGTGATTTAAGCACATTAAAGGAATCTAGAGTTATTGATTGAAGCCAACGAATGTCTTAAATTTGATAGTGTGCATTAGTGTGAATTAATTTACATATACGTTGATATAGGCCTATTATATGAATCCGTCATAAGACAATATGTATACCACATGATAGTCAATAATATATATATATATATATAATATATATGTAGGCCCTATTGGTAGGCCTATTTGCAGAGTATATCAATTGCAAACTATTTTTATAAGCCCGTTTCATTTTGATAGTCTACGTACATTATATTCAAGATATCAGTACTTTCAGACTGCACCAAAGAAAGCCTATTATTTTTACTAGCCTATCCTACCCGGTATAATTATAGATTATTTATGCTGATGCTTGTACCGCGTATTAATACTTATATATGCCCACCATTTACTATAAGGTATACCATTGTGTACGTACTCATGATGATCGAGTCATATATATCTAACGAATATTGTATTCGTGTGTGCTTTTATTTGTAAGCGCTATGAGCGCACAATTGATGGTAGGCCCTATAATATTATGTTGACTCTCCATATTGTTGTTATTGTTGTTGTTGTTGTTGTTATCATCATCATTATTAGTATTGTTGTTGTTGTTGTTGTTATTATGTTGAAAACAGTCGACTCTCAGGCGAACTGGTTGCAGTTTATGGCTATCGATAGCTAGGCCAACATTTACCAGTGTCATCTTACGACTTATTTCAAAGACACTATACTTTAACCAATGTATCTACTATTCATATGTGTTATAGTGTCACCTGGTTCGTTAACACGATCCATACCTCTGTATAGGGATGAGTGTAAATATAAAATTTTAAAAGTATAATCTATCATCTTTACAGTGTCTGCAAGGCAACGTGTTGACGTGTTTTAATCATTGTAGCCGTCTCAACATACTTGCATCATCGAATCAACAGGGATTGCGCTATTTCATACACTACAAACATTCGTAGTCCTAGTCAACTTTCCTAGGTTTTGTGGCCTATTTCTTTTATAGATTTGTAATTATTTTTATTTTTGACATTTTTCCAAACAAATATAAATACATTCATTAGAAATCGAAAGAGTTGCCACGAAACGACAAATGCCAAGGACTACAAACATTCGACGCTCTATATACGTAGGAAAGGAGCGAATTCCGTGATAAGACCATGCAGACCCTGAGATTATGAAACCTGTATTGAGTACAAGTTCATACTCAACTCAAAGTTTTGTTCACAAACAAAATTGAGCATGAGGATGAAATCGTACTCAAACAGTTTCAAAATCTTGGTGCCGATTGTTTGTTTTGTACAATGTTTCAGAAACAACTGGGCATTTCGAGTATACAGAATGTATTGTTTTATGTGCATGCTGGTGATGCTAATGCCATTGGTACAAATGTGTACATAGGAAAATAGAAATGTAGTTGCATTTCTTGATTTATAGATTATGCACCCAAAGGATAAAGTATAGGCCGTAGAAACATAATACATGTACTGTAAACAAATAAAGTATAACAGTTCTTGTTTCTGCTATATCTCTCTCTGTGTTGAAAGAGTGAATGATTTCTGTTGTAGGCCTATGTCTTGTTGTAGTTGTACTAGTCCCGTTGTTCCGGTGTTGGAAAAAGGACGGATGTCATGGTTGCTGATGATGATATTTAGTTGGTGTGTGACACACTGGCCGTGGTACAAGTGCTACCCGGAGAGAGATTCTCGGGCAGCATCGACCAGTGTGTACACTGTTGTGTGTCTCTCCCACTTCTGTCTTTCTGTCTTACTGTTTCTGTCTTACTGTTTCTGTCTTACTGTTTCCGTCTTACTGTTTCTGTCTTACTGTCTTACTGTTTCTGTCTTACTGTTTCTGTCTTACTGTTTCTGTCTTACTGTCTT
>JAUTBV010113969.1:0-13910 GCA_032361325.1 Lepetodrilus fucensis
ATACGTTAACCAATGAATTGTAGAAACTGGTTTGTTATTCTCGGCATGCAGTGCACTCTTCAGCTTTTTCGGACGATTGTTAAAACAATTCGCATTGGCGAGCGGGCGAGCGCTAATTACGAACTCTGAGAGTACATGGAAAAATTGGTAAATTGTAGCTTTTATTAGTATCTTCCTGTGTTATCCATTAATAGCAATGCCTCAAGATGGTATGATAGTGGTCAAATACCAGTGGTCACATACCAGTGGTCAAATGGGGTCAGTAGCCTCTCAGTAACAAAAACTGTTTCTTCTGAATACATGCTGAAGGAGATGAAATGCCTGCCTGTCTAATGAATTTATTCTGCCCATTTTCCCAGGTATTAGTGTTTCGTAGCCATGTTAACGTGCAAAGTGCATAAATTGCCCTTGTCAGGCTGCTCAGCATATAGTAATGTGTTCTTGGACGATTTATTAGTTCATATAAATGCATCACGCTGATCATGCTGATAGATGTACGTATCCATCCATGTAATCGGCCATTTTGCTTTAAACTTGTGACAAATCTCTCTGCGCTAAGTGAAATATGCATAACTCTGTGACGTCAGGGGTCAACGAGTCAAAGAAACTAGTAACATTTGTTCATGTTTGCACTATGCAAAATAGACGCAATATATTATATAGTTATAATAGTTATGATGTACTCCAGGCATATGCTGCAATACTCAAATAATACGCTTTAAATTATATTTTCTTTTACAATGAGTGAGTGAATATGGGAGTTTAACGTATGCGTATCTCGCTAGCACCGTGAGATTTGATCACGTGACGAAAGTAAAATAGCGTCACGATAAAACACAAATACAATAGACCTCGGATATACCGGTCTGAAGTCCCAGTCCCGTCCAACGATAATTCCAATTAAATTCCTCGTATATACCGGCCTTTATACAATTGATAATCGCATATACCGAACCAGATCTCTGGCCCAGTCTACTGCATTTCCATTAAAATAGCCTCGCATATAACGTACTCCTTGCTGCCAACGCACAAGCTAAATAGTTTTTTGTTGTTAGACTTTATTACTTTACAAGTTGTACAAGTTGTAGTTACAGCCGAAAATGGTTGTCCCTATCTTGATGTCATAGATACCATGGATACCAGTGTTCGAAATAAAGAAAATAATAAGGGGGTCATTCTCCATAGGCCCAATGTTAATGGTGGTAAAATCAGATTTTACCACCATTAACACATGGGGTCACACAGATACCTTTAACATTGTAGTTTTCAAATGACCCCCGGACACTGAATACAAATTTAGTGCAAAACGCTGTATGGTATTACCATATAGCGTTTTGCACTAAATTTGCTCGCATCTTCAGACAGTGAAGATGTTCTTAAGATGGCACAGAAATTGGAGGTGCTCGTGACAAATGAGACTCTGAATCAGCTGTGGCGGACCACAATCCTTGATTGTACATGCAGGCTTAGAGAATTAGACAATAGATTTTGGTACGGTATATACTCTATATGCGATTGTCAGTTATATATATATATAGGTCGGGGATTATCGTTAGATGGGACCCGGGAACTCCAGATTCAGTTGTATTTTAAAATAATAATAATTGTACTACAATAAATAATGTTCATACAATTTGTGCGTGATCAATGACGAGGTAAGGCCTCTAGTTATGATTTCCGGGGCCTCACTCAGAGCCAGTTTGAAGCTTACTGGTCGTGATTCAGATTCATTCTGTCCATAATGGAAATAATAACGACTTTCGAAAAATAACAATAATTATATCGTGTTTGTTTTTATTTATGAAAAACTTGCATACAATGATCGTATACATGTGAAACGTGTAAAGCAAACAAAGTATGGTACTATGGATACACTTTTGTATAGCGGATTAAGTCCAGTTTACGTGTATAACGAACATTTGTCCGGTTTACACGTATAACAGACAAAGTATGATGTACAACGGACAAAAATAGCCGGTCCCAATGAGTCCATTATATGCAAGATCTACTGTATTTGAAAAAAGAAATTCTCAGACTGATATAACATTGATTGATATGTACATATGTTAGCATGAAGTATGTATCATTTATTCATAGTGTGTAAATTGAGTATTACAGCACATATGTCTTGAGTACATTTAACTATTATTATTATCATAATATATTAGGTGAGTGAATATGGAGTTTAACGTCGCTGCGGGAATCTTTCACCCATTTGCGACGATTATATATTAGATCTATTTTGTATACTGCAAGTACCGTAATAGTGCAAACATGAGCAAACTTTACTATTTTCTTTGACTCGTTGACCCCCGACATCACGAAGTTATGCGTATTTCGCTAGCCCAGCGAGATTGGTCACGTAATGAAAGGGGAAGATGGCGTCACGATAAGGTGCAAACATTTGAAAAAATAAATTCTCGGGCCATTTACATGGTTGGATACAGGGTTTCATTTAGGTTTCAATTTTTACGAGTCCTGGGGATGCATGGTGATATACTTTTCGCGTCCCGAGTTAGAAAAAAGGAGTCCCATGCATTTCACGTACACTCTGAAGAATTAGAGTTACTCCCCTTTGCACGTATGTAAAATGGTGAAGGCAGCACGTGTTTTCTTTGCCGATTGCAAACAGCAGTAACTAGAGTTATATGACCGTTATTTGATGTTATTATTGTAGAGTTATATATTATGTTAGAGACTTTGGCAAGTCTATACCACGTGACCGGGGGTCGCTAGCATGTACGCAAAAGAGAAGTAAAGCCTCGATCTTTAGAACTACTATTCGTATTATATATTGCTAACAATACAATTATATTATTCTAGTCTCTTCTAAGCTATGCTGTGATGTAGCGAATTTAGAAATACGATAAAACTAATCTCAAGTTGTCAATTTTATTTTTAATGTCCAGGACACATAGCAGAATATTCATGCGTCCAAACTTGCATTTTATTTGCGTATGGGACGCAGGATTGCGCGTTCGGAGAAACCCTGATGGAAACATACCCATATCAGCATGAAATAATACATCATCCAAGAACACATTACTATATGGTGAGCTAGTCGATTTTGTGCACGTTTTAATTCTACAAATGTTTGTATATAACTGGATTCTCTCTACCCGTAGACTGACCATACCATATAAATATTCTCTTTAGTTATGGTCAGAAGTATGGCTAGAGGAATCTCAGCTAGTAACTGGGCGGATCAACACTACAGATGTTACACTCTCTCAGTCTCTGTAAAATATCATGTAGCAGTGAGTAGGTACTGCTAATGATAGGCCCTAATCATAATCACTATTAGCATTGTCCACGCTCTTTGATGATCCAAACATTTAGTAACACGAAAGCATCCATGGACGGGAGAACGACATGCAGAAACATCTCGAGGTCATAGTAAGGCAAGTGTGCGAAAAACATGGAATACCGTGCTCTTTTTGTTTTGGTTAGCATACAATCATTGATGTTCCATTACGTAGTGTTAAATGGAACCTACTGTGCTTCTTGAAATTGTGGGAATAATGTTACTCACTTGACGAATTCACTAAGGAAAAGGTGAACAAGACGTCTGCCCCTAGTTTCCTCGCCAGATAATCGTTTGAACCGGCGTGATAAACGTGGGTGTTTGCAAATGTGTTTGGGATCGCATCACAACCCAACAGTAAATGCGCAGTTAATCATAATTATTTTGATAAATCTATCAAAAAACAATACATATATAAACATAGAAGCATTATAAATTCTCAAATAAATTGTGGTGATATTATGTTAACCAATATTTATCAAAAATAATATTATTTTGAGTTTGATAAATATATATAAAAGTAGAATTTGATATGAAACGAACTATAAGGACTGAATAATAGAGGATCATGCCATTGAAGTTTAATAAATTGAGTTTAATAAATTCAGTAATATTATATGAACATGATTGTGAGATTATATGTATCACATAACTGGAGAAAACATTGTAATACCAATTTCCAATCACGATTACTATATCATATGAACTGCATATCGGTTTGATTTTTTTGTCTTTAGCCTACTACATAACATCCTGGGTTCCGATCTGATCGGAACCCAGGATGACTACATAAAAGAATACCTTTTACACTTACGGGTGATTTTACACTTATGTGTTGTAAGAAAAGTTGAAAAGAGGAAACACCAAAAACTACTTTCTGAATGTTTACTCGTATATATTAGAGTACATTAGAGTATAACCTATAAATAATATTACAACAAAAATGATAGGTCTGTGAACAAATATCCAACTACTTTCTTAATGAGAAAAACATACCGGTACATAAATAATGGCCGCAACTTTTCGGCATAAAATTATATATTTTAGCTAGTGAAAACTATATACAATATTTGGAAATGATACTTATGCTTCTCTTTTAGTTTGATATAAACATTAATTTAGTCAAGCAACATTAACAAGGGATTTTATAATAATCACCAGAAATTACAAAGGAAAAAGTGTTGCGGACATTACGTTGCGGACATTACATGAAGTCTTTATCTTACCAAAAGTGAAGGCAATGATAATGTATGACAAATTATTAAGTTCGGAGCATGCTATGTTATTAATAAAAAACCGTGACACCAATAATTAGTCAATAACAAACTTTAGCAGTCCAATAATTATGAAAAACATATATGATGACAATAATTATAATGAAAAGCATAATAAAAAAGCATAATATGTTTAATCTGAGTTTTCTTGGTCAATATCCTTCTCTTTGATGTTTTATTCGTCAGGTACATTACCAGTAGTTCTTTCTGGGTATATACTCAACTGATTTTGTTGCACTTTTTTTTACAAGTATTTCAAAACATGCATGACACGTAAAAGGTTACTTCATGTACTTGCAACATATAATCTGGTAAGATAAGTTATTCAAAACTCAATCTCTCCCGAGAAACTGTTTTATGTTTGTATGTAATGTTTGCAATGCAAACATAAAAAAAAGTTATGTAAAGTTTCATTCCTTATTACTGAGAACTACCAACAATTAAAAGCAATCTAAAATTACTTTGATTTAAACATGTTCCCAAAATGTAATGTCGCGACGTTTTTTTGTGTAATTTCCGCAACGCACATTTTTATTTCTAAAATCTAAAAATATAACTGGTGTAGATTGTTTTCATAGTAGTTTGAAATACGCATGATCATCACCATGTTTGAAAAGTACCATTGTTTATGTGGCAAGTCTTTAAATTCACAGGAAATTAGATTTTAAAAACATATTTTTTTGCTGTTACATAACGTCACACTTCTTACGTTTATTACTCAAGACTCGAGTAGTAAGAGGAAATTAGGAACCTGTTTGGGTCACCTAAGTTTGAGCAGCTTAGGCAGCTTTGTAAAAAGATTGACAAGAACTTCAAAGTCAAATGTCCGTAACGCGAAACTGCCCAGTAACATACCAGAACATATTGACTTTTTACCGCTATTTTCGTTTCAGAGTTCGTCTTTTAGATGAATCCATTTTCTGCGGTCTGCAAGCTCACGCGATATCGGCCATTTTTTGGTAGCGGCTAACAAAATAAACAGAATTCTAAGCACAAGTCTGTTCTGTTATTGTTCAGCCTTTGACAGCATATTGCTGTATTTATAGCAAGGTATATTTTAGATAAATATGTAAATTTAACTCATCTAAATGTAATCTATTCAAAGCTAAATCATGTTAGCATCAATGTTTTTGTCTTTTGGGGGGCATACCACAGTTATTTTTTCCCTTTATCATTAATCATGTAAAATAGGTTACATCGAGCGTCTGATAATGTAAAACTGGTGAATCTGTAATAGACCTCATATGTACAGAAGGCTCCCTGATGCATGTCAATCATGTTGGGAAATTTGGCAAAATGCAAATTGTATCAACAAGAAATCACATGGCTGTCTGGATTGTAGCAAAACTAAAACAAAACCTGAGTAGAGGAAGTAGTGATATACATTTAGATTGCAATTAAATATGGAACCCATTTTATTTGTAACAAACAAAAGTGCATGATTAACACGTACAGTGTGTCTAGAATTATCATGTCTGATGGTAGATAAAGTTCTATTTATAATATTGAAAGGCTTACACATCCTTATATTCGTGTCTTCAGGTAAAATGGATGTCGATGACGATATTCTTCTGTCGGATGACAACCTAGAGGGTGACTGTGGAAGTGATTTTGGTGATGGTGCAGAGTTTCCAAGTGAGTGGACAGTATTAGATGACGCTGACTGTGATGATATTCCTGTGGAAGATGATGTTGGTGAAGAAGAAGAAGATAAAGATGATGTCATCATCATTGAAGAGAAGACCAAGATTGTTCCAAAGAAAACTGAGCCCATGAAATCGTCGTCAAAAGACGATAAGAGTTATAGCCATGATAGAAGCAGATCATCCAGACGTTCAGATCGGTATGATGATCGAGGCAGATCATACCGGTCTGACGATAGAAGGGATTACCGGTCTGACGATAGAAGGGATTACAGTAAATCTCATTCTAGAAGTCCAGGCAGAAGAAATGGTTCACATTCGAGCTCAGAAAGAAGAAAACCCGATGAAAAACACGACTCCAAACAAGAAAGTTCAAAAATACTGCCAGGAAGGAATGTGACTCAAGATGGCAAGGAAGAAACTGGTGAAGAGGAAATGGACACTGTCACTGAAACAGATGCCAAGTCAGCAGAATTAAAACTGTCCCCTAAAACAGTCAAATCATCACAAAAGGTGGATACCCCTAAAGTTACCCCTGATCCTAAAAAGACGGACACAAAAGCTACTCCTGAGCCTAAAAAGACGGACACAAAAGCTACTCCTGAGCCTAAAAAGACTGATACGAAGGCTACTCCTGATCTTAAAAAGGCAGAGACAAAGGGTACTCCTGATCATAAGAAGTCGGACACAAAATCAGAATTTAGAAAACCTGGATTTCTTTCGGCTGCTAAAACAGAAGACAATTTAAAAACTGAAGCTCATTGGGAGAAGACTTCTACTGTTGAGAAGGACACTGATTCAGAGGGAAAAGAAAAACCAGTAAAATCAGAAGTAGAAGCCAAAGCCGTCAAAGATTCTGCAAAGAAAGACAAATTCCTTAAACCGGAAGAAATTGAACAGAAACAGAAGAATATGGAAATATTTGGATCAATCTTCTCAGATTTTGCTGCTAAATTACTGTCTGAACGATCTAGTGAAATGACTTCAAGTAAGTACACTTTAAATGAATATATTAACTTTAGTTGTCTATATTACTTATTATGTATCATTCTACGAATGGTTAAATTATGCTCATCTGGTTGCCAAATCTATTTCCTAATGTAAAGGTATCCTACAGGCTAGTCGAAATTAAATGTTTTGTTATTTATATCATTGTTTGAGCGAGTACATCTTCAAGTAAAGTTCTAACCCAGAGCATGTTGCAGAATAGAAAGCTAGCATGTAACCATGGTAACTGCTCCTTTCAGAACTGAAGTTGACACTGGGTGATATGGATGTTCCTGAACGCAATAACAAGGAGAAGTCGTGGGATGGTGAGTGTTGTCCGGCTGTAGATAGTAGAACACTAGGGCTGCTGGATTTGTCTGACAGCGGCCGCCGCTTTGAAGGTTTCAGAGTATGTCACATAACGCCGAATATGCAAATAAAGTAACTCAGCAGACTTTCCTCCAGTCGAAATGTGCAGGTCACCAGGTCGGCTAGAAATTTGCCGGTTAGCTTGCAAATAAAGCAATTTAGTACATAAATGACACATGCGAAACCTAGTCGATTTCGGCAAAAGAAACGCCACTCCTGTCTGAAACCTAGGCTCTCACTGTATCCTGTAGATATTGAAACATAGGACTACATTCATAATCATAGTACTAACCTATCCTCTCCCTGATGGATACATCCCAATCACTGCTCATAAGGCATCATTGGGTTACTCTAGCAATAGTAGCATGGAATCATGGGAATGGCGACTACCACATGTACCAGGGAACAACGTTACACACAAAATACATCTCAGTCTGCCGTTCTCACAGCTCGGATCATACATAGATGTTGCCGCCACACCATGTCCAACATTACGCAAATATAACCTAATGTTATCAAGTTGTCAAGCTACATTTCTGGAATTGAAACTTTCCTTCATTGTTGTTGTCGTAAATGGGTGAAAGATTCCTGCAGCGACAACATTAAAACACCATAATCACTCACTCTCCTCCGTTCTTTTGTCATCTTTCCAGACACGGTCAAGTGGCACCTGCAGGTGTCGCCAGTGGATATGAAGGATCTCGCCCAGGATGGAGTGAAGAAAGCCTTAGGCATCTCGCAAGACTCCGCTTTCTTCTTCTTGAGTAAAGGAAGCAAACATGAGGGGTGAGTACAGTGTAGACTGACATTGTGCTCTCTATATTGACCCGCAGCGACGTTAAACTCCATATTCACTCACTCACTCACTCTATACTGATGGGTGGTTGGTAGCGCTGTGGTGGAACGGTGGCCTTTGGAGCCAAATGTTTCAGGTTCAAATCTCGCCCCGGGGGCCCGGTATCAATGTTTGTGAAAGTTACCTTTCTGCCGCGATATTGATAGATGTGTGTAGAGCACTGTGTGTAGAGTGGCAATGCAGTTATCATCCTTGGTCTGTCAGTGTTATGAATGTTGCTGGTTTCCTCCTGACAAGCTGTGATATAAGTGATAGAATCTTAAAAGCAGATCCCCAATTAATAACTAAAAAAAAAACAAAACACAAAAAACAACATTGAGAATATTGTTTCCGACAATAGCTGCGCATTTTTGGCCTTAGCCGGCTAGCTGTTGTCTGGTTCAAGAGTATGGTGGCGGTAAAGTGCAAAAAAAACAAAAAAACATGGCAGACCTGGCTCAGTCTACTCAGTAACAAATGGTTTTCGGCTAGCCCGGTCTAGAAATGCTAATCGGTCACGAGAGTATGTGATATGCGCGCGCAAATCGGCTAGAAATCCTAGCCGGCGAAAGTGATGAACAAGCAATCCTGTAATATCTACCATGTGAATGATTACATAAAAATCAGAGTTATCCTTTAAACTGGCTTAGCTGCCTTTTAGTTGTGATGATGAAAGACATGTTTTAGATGCTGATGTAGGTTATGTTGGTGTTGCAGGCAGCTTGTGTTCATGTTTTAGATGCTGATGTAAGTTATGTTGGTGTTGCAGGCAGCTTGTGTTCATGTTCAGCCAGCACAAGGATGTCCAGCTGGTCATCAGTAAACTGGCCGGCATCCCCTTCACATCCAAGAACGTCACGCTGTCGCTCACCAGGAAGAAGGGGCGTCACAGCAACGACATGGAGAATGGTACGTCAGCCTGGACAATATGATATGTTATCATGTAGTATCAGTATACAGCGATAGAAACTAAAACGTTACTAGCCTGAATAGTACGCGATACAAATAACAAATATTGTGAATTTCTGCTAGCCCTTAGGATACCTTTAGCATTAAGAGAAATGGTGCGGGCTAGTGTTAATTTCGATCCCTGAGTATGTCTTTGTAGTCATTGAAAAGTTAAGTCATGCCTAGGGGTTAAGTGTTAGTGCAATGGAAGACGGATTAGCTTCAGCAGAGCCAAAGGGTCCTGATTTTTATTCAGACGGAGAACTTGTAATAAAATGCTATATGATAATGAATGGTATAGAAGTGTTAACATTTAATAATCCTTGTCAATGAAGATACAGTACATTGAAATGTGATTGTTTTTCAGCTGTTATGATCATAATGGCCAACTCTGCTGCCAGCCTGACCATGCCTATCCGGGGCAAAGAGTGGCTTGGAGAAGGTAAGTTCCATCTACCTGGAGGTGCTGGGGTTAACATGGGGGTCATTTTGCTAACAGATGTTCATTGTAGACCAGCTAATGGGTGGATGGGTTGGTTGGTAGGTTTGTGTATTGCAATAGTTCCAGCCACTTCTGGTGACAGTTTAATCAAATAACCACTGAGGATTAGCACATTTCATCTTATTTGAAAGTTTTACAATTCTCTGAGCTTAGATTGGTGATTGGTGATTGGCCAGATGGGATCATCATTGTTCTGTCCCTATTACATCTCTGTACTTCGATATGTACTTAGATGTCGTATTGGGTCCAGTCAGCTACTTATCAACCCTTTCAATAGTATGGAGAAGATTGAGGACACCACCTGACAACATTGCTGATAGAAGAACGTCCGGTCTGCTAGCCAGCTGCCCATATTTGACTGACAAAGTCCCACAACTGAAAATCCAGAAGCTCATCCTGAACAAATTAAATCATCTTCCAGAGTTTTGTCAGAAAACAAGTAATTTTCCCACCTTCTATTAGGGGAATAGAACATTGATAAAGTAGTAATTTGTTCAATTGTTCTTGTGGTCTTTTCATATGCATCAGTACAGATATTATAGCTGGAGTCTGGTAATGTTTTTGGTTTTCTATCCTGACATATCACATTGGTCCAGTGATAGTCAAGAAGCTCACCTGGATGTGCAGCTGCTATTTCTTCATACAGAAGTCGGAACTCTGCAGCACCGACTTGGGAGTCCTGAAGATTTGTCAGCGGTCTTGTTACTCCTTGCCTCCTGGAGCAGCTCGTGGTAGATGTCGGCGAACAGAACTACCTCGGGCGGCGGCAAGTCTGGGCGTCCTCCAACCAAGAACTACCTCGGGCGGCGGCAAGTCTGGGCGTCCTCCAACCAAGAACTACCTCGGGCGGCGGCAAGTCTGGGCATCCTCCAACCAAGACAAATTCTGCTTGTTTGCTGCAATCTGAAGCTGAAGAAGTCCAGATGAAGCAGTGTGAAGTTGGAAGGCGCTGAGATTGGGCAACTTGAAGTAGATTGGTGTCCCGTCCTGTTCTGCCAGCATCCGTACAACTGCTCTCAGATCTTGGATTCTGAAGATGTTTAGATTTGTTGTCCAGATGTTTTTTCATCAACGATTCGGAATCTAGCTATTTGCTGGGTCTGAAGACATTTTGAAGAAATCTCCTGATCAAACTTGATGACTTTTTGAAGAAATATCTTGACCCAACTTGATGACTTTTTGAAGAAATCTCTTGACCCAACTTGATGACTTTTTGAAGAAATCTCTTGACACAACTTGATGACTTTTTGAAGAAATCTCTTGACACAACTTGATGACTTCAAGCATCCATCCTGATGATTTTATGCTCCCATTTTGATTTCAGTCTCCCAGCAGGATGACTATAAGCACCCAACTTGGTGACCATGCTCCCAATTGGATGATGTCTGACACCCAACTGATGACTTGTTCCTGATTCATCACCACTTTCTTTGTCATTAAGATTTTAAATCAATAACATTTGTGTTCTTATTGTGAACTACTATATCACTGAGTGTCTTGACAACAGGCCTTATTCATGGTGTTATAGTTTTGAACATGTTGTATACATTGGTTCTTAATAATGATCTGTCTATTACACTGTTACACTTCACAAACCCTAGAATTGTCTCATGGTGGTGAACTTCTTGGGTTATTCAATACATCTGGCATTTTTATGTACAAGTGCCCTCAGGATACAGCAGTGACTTGAAAATGTTAGCACATCGCTGGTCATTTATCCATTTAAAAAACCCTAGAAAGATGCTGTGCAGAAAGAAGATTGAAAGCAGTGGCATCTGTGGACATCAAGTACATCAATACCAGACATTGAAGCAGTCCTGAAGAAGCCGTAGACGTCCAGATTGGTGTCCAATCACAACTGGTCCGAAACTTTGATCTGGAATTGGGTCTACTGGGGAATTGGGTCCTGCCATTCTGTCCATAAGCATACTACTACTTGTGAACTGTTCAACTGAAGTACTCATTTCAATTTCATTGTTCTCGATCAATTCAGTATATTCTTCTATGTGCTTTCACGGTCACACTGCCTCCATTTGTCATCCTTCAATGCAGAATCTGTTTATAGTTAGGAAAGACGATCTTACGAAAGTTATTATTATTAATGTTTTTAGGAAAATAGACTAAGAATAATTTCACTTTCAGTGTTGCCAGAGGAGTAACATTTGTCATAGATGTAATACATGCAATCTCCGCCATAGCTTTTATGACTGGCCACGTAATACATCGTGATCCTGCCCAGAGTCCTGCGAATTGCGTCCCACCAATCACATCGCACCACGCAGCTGTTGGTGCCCAGTAATGTCTGATGCAGCATCCACGAGGGCCACGAGGGCGCCGGGCGACTGAGGGGCCAGACATCTGTTGTCGACGTCGATTCCCAGCGTCATCGCGAGGTGTCTACAGGATGAGATGTGTGCAGTCATGTTGTTCTATTTCAGGCAAACTTAAAAATAGACAATTAATCGTGGACAACGTACCAGTGGGGACATCCCGGGAGATGATTGAAGTCATGTTCCCGTACACGCTCAGTGTTAGATTCCAGAATTTGAAGGTTGGAGAGAAATCTGGGTAAGTAGCATGTATCTATGGAAACGGGAAGGGTTCGTCCTTTACAACATACCCTTATTCCCCAAAACACATTTAGTTTGGTATGGGTCAACAACTATTTTACAAACAAACCCATGCAAACATTATTTTCATTTACAATACAAATCTTTCTCTACACATATTCAAAGGGGAGATAATATGATTCTCGTGTTCATCTCCCTTCAAAATATCCTCATTGTAATCCTTTCCTTTTCTTCCCTGAACATGTCATCTCTACTACTCTCTGATACTGCTCACAAAAGGTACATTTCTATTGAGATGAACATTTTCCATTACACATACTGCTGCTCACTGGAAGCAAGTGGTGTCCAGCTAGACGTGGCAGCCACTTAAAGGATGTGGCCAGCCACTGATACGAGGAGCGCTGCTGGGATAGCAAGGCAGAATCGGCATCACAGGAAGTGACCTTTCTGTCATGACCACCAACACCTTCCATGTCGAATGTCTAGAAGAACATTTCAACAAGCCTGACCTCAACTGCTGGGCGCCAGCCCGTGTAGACGTGGTTTTGGCAATCTTCACTGGAATATTCAGCAGGATGTTCATTCGATTCCTTTCATTATTATTGTGGGAAATAGTACCTACACTCGAGATCCAGGAAGCAAAGCATTTTAGATTTATCAGTAGATTCCCGCAGTGCAATTTAACTTGCTGTTGTACATCGGGCATATGTTAGTCTAGAGCCCTGGGTATATGAGCACATCTACTGCCGGCCTAGAGGGTGGTAGGCGGGGTGGAATTGGTTCGTAGTTGATTACAGCTGTTATATTCCTATCCCATGCAACAACTTACATCTTGTGCAAATATTAGACTCTGCCCACTGTGGCCGGGTTAGAAGATCCCACTCGTCTAGTGACATGATCCATTTCTCTTAATGTTAAAGGTATCCTACGGGCTAGCATGTTTTGTTATTTATATCCTCATTCTGGCGAGTACGTTTTGAAGTTAAGTTCCATCCCTGCTGTGGTGATGGTAACACCTGGAACTACAATACATTCTTCTAACACTGCATTTCCTCCTAGCCTTTTGTGAGCAGTATATACACACCTCAGAATGTCTCCTCGTAAACTCTTCTTACAAAACATGCCTATTGCTAATGACATGTTCCCTCCTATTTTATTCCACATTATATTTTGTTCTATCTTGGCTTTGAACATGATAAACACCACCGAAAGTGTAATACAAGTGACTGAGACAACTACTCTACAAAGAACGGACTCCGATCAGTATAATGGGTCATATGCTAGTATTGACAGTGTTATCTCCATCTTTGAACTCGTGTAAAACAGCCGTCAAAACTCCCCTATTCAAGCTTTGTTAATTACAGTTATGTGTAGCACTGTGTGCATGCATTCATGGGTAGATGGGGCGGGATGTAGCGCAGTGGTAGAGTGTTGGACTTTGGAGCCAAAGGTTCCAGGTTCAAATCCCGCCCAGGGGG
>JAUTBV010113991.1:0-13909 GCA_032361325.1 Lepetodrilus fucensis
TTGCACCAGTAATACAAAATCTGTTTATATAACGATCACCAAATATTTTGAGTAAGTATTATTTTATGCAGAGGGACAACGTTCGAAAGAAAGAACAGGTCGCCCCTATAGTCGCCCCAAACTATAGTGTACTTTTGACCATTATATTCAGGACAAGTAGGATTCAATACTAGTATACATAATTTATTCATATTTTTGTTGTAAAGACTTACCGTATCTGCTTGACAATAATAATTTTAATATTTTTATACTCATAAAGCTAAAAAATGTTCTTCTGTTTTTTTTCCCCTTCTGTTTAGCAATAATATACAGATATAATTTAGTTAAATGTTTGTGTTACCCCTGGATCAATTGTACGCATGTATTAAATAACTTCATTTTTATCCCTGCAAGCTTTTCTCTAAAACCTCTCCTTGCTGGATTAGACACAGCCACTGCTCTTGAGGGCATCCCTGGTTGCCTCCAGCATGGAGAGGGTTAATTAATTAAAGGCAGTATAGTTGTATTCTGATGCTTGCAGAACTTTAGCATTGTGAAATTGAAAATTGACAAATTGGTATAATTGGATGTCTGAAATCAGTATCGATGCACGGGCATTCTTAGTTTCATGCCAGCATGTCATTACAAAATCTGGGATTCTATGGGGAGTAGACACATAAATATCAGGGCCACACAGAAATAGCCAAAGCTCATTAGATGACTGTAAATACTGCTAGGCCAGACAAATGTCTCATTCTCGTAGGAGTCGGCAAAATATTTTAGTTATTATATTCCTCTGATAGCTCACTGCCCTGGAAGCTGAGAGAACGACAAAGAAAATGCAGCTCAAAGTACAATCCAGTCATTATGTGATGGTTAACACACGGCCTGAGGGCATTACGGTATGTAATGCACAACGTTGAAGGAAGTAACCAGAGGGGTAATTCCTGAAACAGAGTGCATTACATGCCAGTAACTCCTGAGGGCCGTGTGTTAACTGTCATATATCACGACACAATTATACAAATAAACGTTGTATACAAATTTGAATATAAATATACTGAATATGTAAGGAATTTTACGAGCGATTCATTCAAATGCCTACAGTATTGAACATCTATAAAACTTTAGGTCGAACTTTCGTCGGCTAGGTGGCCTAATGGACTAGAGCGCAAGAAATGCAAGAAATGCGAGAGTTCCAGAATCCCGGCAATGAATATTTTGAAATAATGTTTGAAACAAACAGCAAACATACGTTCATGCATTATTACATTTGCCCCCATTAATAACACACGGTCAATGTTAATAATACACAGACACATGTTAATAATGCATTACAAATGTTAATAATGCATGGTCAATGTTAGTAACACACAGAAAATGTAATAATGCACTCCTGATAATATACTCGAAGGACACATGAGAGTGTATTACGAGAAAACAAGAGACACGTGTTATAGTACACTCCATTTTAAATATAGTTTACTTTAGATAAATTGCGGTGGTTTGAATTTATGATTGAAATTGTAGATCATGGGAGTGTATGACCTATGAACCTTGTGAGCAGACAGCTGAGTATGTGGGAATTGATTTCAGCAATTATGAAAATAGTTGAATTAAACTGTGGGTGTGACTATCAATTCCTATTGCGACTCAAGTTAATATACTCTACTCCTACGTATATGTAATGTGCCATTTTTAGCTAGTTTTAATACACCTTTAACATTTCACATCCTTTAGTAAATATAAATCTACCTTGTTATATGAATATTCATGTCCTAAATTAAAAATAAATATACAGATTTATTAGTGCACACAGCACATAATGTCCAATGTAGCTTAGTGCTTATAGTTGACAATGGATATTATGATTAATCATACGAGTGCAGAGCATAATGATTATTAAGTGAGGTGATTGACCCTCTCCATGCTGGAGGCAACCTGAGATGCCTTAAAGATCCGTGCCTAATCCAACGCTGAGTGGATTACTGCTGCCTTTTAAGAAGCATTTATGGTCTTACAAAAGAATTATTTATTGATAGAGGTGATTTGCATGATCATATAGGGAAAGTGATAGGTAGTCGGACATCCTCTGCAATTGACGTGGGCTTGTGAAGTTTGCAGCGAATGGGAAGCAATCAGAACGCACCCTCTTGGTAGCCAGAAACCTTGTATGTCTTCTGAATATCATATTGTTTGTGTACGGGACGAAATATATTCAAAAAGAAACGAAATATAACACTACCCTGATTTGATCGCAAGTCGGAAGCATTCAATCGGAAGTTGGACTATTAGTTTGGCATGAAATGCAGCAACACCCCATGTGGTATAAGCACTGTCCGACTTCCGATCGAATGTATATACTGTTGTAAAACATCTATTGAGATTGTTCTGACGGTATTGTCCATACAATTCAATATTTATTGCATTCTTATGTAGTTATAGTTTCATATTTTATAAATCTGCATTGTGTATCCTAAAAAGTGAGCTTGATATTAGCAAAGTGAACATGAAGCATTGTCATAAATTTCAAGAATGCTCGTTCAGATTTGGTCCGAATTTGGCGTTCATTTGGGTAGTGAAAACAAGAGGGTGAAAGTTACATGAGTAACCAAAGAATGGTAACTCTGTTTATGGGATGAGTTTGAAGCTTCGATAAGATCAACGTTTGTTCGATTCCTGGTATTGTTAATTCTATAAATATGGAGCAAAAGTGTCCGACTTTGGATACGTGTCCGATTTTAGATAACTTTACCCTATATGTACAACATCCAAGATAGACAAGTCTTTTTTTGGTAAAATGGTATCTCTGTAGGCCTGTCCATGCATGACATGATATTATAAGGCATGGCTTTGTAGAATACAAGCAACTCTCCAATCTGTCTGTTTTAAAATTCATTCACCTTGCTAATTTACCATTGTTCTAAAACACTTTAACACAGTTCAATTTCCCACTACACATGCTTTGTATATGTTCAATTTGATTCAAAATACTCATATATTTCCAATTTGAACTGATTGGCTTTAACAATCATTATTGCCTTGCCCTTTAAAAACAATGTAGCAGACCCTCATTGTCTTTTTAGTATAATGCTTGTAATTCTGATGCCCAGGCTGTGCAATAGCAATGTACAGTGCAGTAGAATCACTTTAACAATGAGTGAGTGAATATGGAGTTTATCACTTTAACAGCTGTTTGTATCACCACCTGGATGTGACACGGACACTTAGTGACCTTGGACTGCCCACAGAGGTCATGTTTGGTGTATCCTGTCAGAGCGGTCAGGTGCTGGTGTTGACTACACCTGCAATTACTGAAATGCAACTGCAAAAACATTGTATAGTGACAATTACACTGTATTATGATTGATGAATTCTGCAGTTGTTGCCGTTTTTTCATAGTTCTTTTAACCTTTTCCCTGCTGAATAAAATCAAAGTGTTTTATTTCTGCATGTGATTGGGCAACTTAAGTCGCCTTCAGCAGGGAGAGGGTTAAGGCATATCCAGTCACCCCCAGTCACCTCCACCTCCAGTCACCTCCAGGGGTACATCTCCAGTCACCTCAAGTCACCTCCACCTTCACTTCCAGTCACTTCCAAGAGGTACATCCCCAGTCACCACCAGTCACCTCAAGTCACCTCCACCTTCACCTCCAGTCACCTCCAAGAGGTACATCCCCAGTCACAACCAGACACCACCAGTCACCTCCACCTCCACCTCAAGTCACCTCCAAGGGGGTACATCTCCAGTCACCACCAGTCACATCCATTCACTATGTCACCTCCAAGAGGTACATCTCCAGTCACCTCCACCTCCACCTCAAGTCACCTCCACATCCACCTCCAGTAACCTCCAGTCACCTCAACCTCAAGTCGCCTCCAGGAGGTACATCTCCAGTCACCTCAACCTCCAGTCACCTCCAGGCACCTCAACCTCCAGTCACCTCTAGGAGGTACATCTCCTGTCATCTCCAATACAGAACAGACATAGAACAGGATTGCATAATACATGTACACTGATCCCTTCAATTATATATTGTAGATTCAGTACCATTGAATTGTATACTCCATATTCATTAGAATTAAATTGAAATGATTTTGTTTTGGTGTTGTCTAGGTAATTTCGATATTAATGGCATTAAGCTATTTATTTTACATATGACTTATTTATATGTTGCCATTAACTTGTAGTATGTCTAAATATATTGAGACTAATTGTTAATTACCTGAAGTATGATGGTACTGATCTGGTAGTGACTTTGATGTGTATTGTTGTCAGCTGTTAACATTCCCTCTGATCACACTAAATGATCTCGGATGACAGATTACATGCCAAATTGCATTTTTGATCAGAGTAGAAGGTGCTTAGTGTACATAATACTTGGTAAAGTGTTGAAATATGACTATCAGATTTTATGTAGCTATTCCACATGAAAAATGAAATTTGCATTGTTACTTTTTGGATGCAGTATTGATAGGATGAACTGTCTGTAGAGTTGGCAATGCAGTACCAGCCGGTGCTCATAGGTTTACTTGTACTTTAGAAAGTTTTAGAAACTAAAGCATTATCATAATGATGATGGGTTAGGCGCATTATCAATAAGCTTACTATTATTATTATTATTGTTATTATTATTATTGTTATTATTATTATTATTATTATTGTTATTGTTATTATTATTGTTGTTATGCTTGTTAATCATTTTTGTAATATTAAAAGTAAATAGAACAGAAATTGCATTATTCAGCCCATGCACAGGCTAAGTGAGAGACGGGCTCATGCAGTATGTGCAGTCCCTGTGCAGTCTCTGTGCAGTCCCTGTACCATTGAGACATGCACCAGGCACACATACAGCTCTATTTGCTGCCGATATTGGCGCCAGTGCAGGGAAGAGCGGCTGGGCGACATCTTCACGCCCGGTCTGTTGGTCTGTCAGCTGGTCTATTGGTCTGTCAGTCCACGGAATGTTATCTTGGTGACGTAGGAAGACGAGGAATTTCTGCAGCATCAGCAGACTTTTTGTGGACGGGGCCCCGGGCCAATCGCAGCGGAATTTCCAGAGATTGACTTGCCAATAAGCATGTAGATAGTGTGGAAGACACAGGCATTTACTTGACATATCATTCATAAGATTCTCCTCCTCTCAGACTGGAGGGGAAAAAAACATGGTCTGGATTTGCGGACATCGATATCTTCTACTGTGCTGTCCTAGCTTGGGACACATTTATTATAATTGTAGTGATTCTGGTGCTGTATATTGTTGCTGTCATTGGCACCATCAATATAACACCCACTCCTAGCTAGGCCTTTTCTGATTGTACATATGTAGAACAAGTTTAGCATGCACTTTTCTTTCTGGTAGCACAATTAAAGGTTACTACTAGTATTTGATATTGTAGGAATTGATATTACTTTTCATCATGAATGTAATTCAGTTCCATTGAAGTCTACCACTTGGTAATGACGGACATGAAATGACAAAAATGGTTTGATTGATGATTACATATATATCCTGGAATTTATATGAAATAAATTATAATGATTTTGATTAATTCTCATTACACAAGAATAGTTATTTAGATTTTGGTCTGTTCATGTTTTAAAAAAAAATGCCATTATTGAGTTACATAGAGGTCTTTAAAAAATTCAATATTTTGGAATATTATAGTTTATTTCAAAAACACAATATTGATGTTACTTTGCAGCTGTTGTTACACCTTTACCCGCTTTCCATATTTTACAAACAACACCTGCAAACATTTGTCATATATGTGCGTCATATTAGTCTGATACAAGTGTGCGAAAATTGTTTGTTGTTAGGTAAATAACATGACTTGGTATTTAGTTGTCAGGAAGATGTCATCAACTGCAAACTGATAATTTATTTATTGTGACCTCCATGCATACACGTGTCTGTTAAGCCTATGAAAAAGGCAAATAAACACATTCATTTGACAAATTAGTTGTATGATTTTGTGTTATTTGACAGATGATGACATTGTTTCCGTTAGTTCTGGTCTTTGAACATGTAAATCCTAACAGCCTAAATGTGATATTAATTTATCCTCCATAAATAGCGTGTATAGCAAATATGGGTTGTATGAAGTGTCAAATTTGATGTCTTATGATGCATAGATTTTCATCACTCACAGTCAGAAATTGGAATGTGTAACTAATGTTTTAAACTTGTTGAACCATATTTTGGAAAAGTATAATCTTTCAATCTTTCGCTGTCGCCTATGGGTGAAAGATTCCTGCTACAATCTCAAGCAGCAAAGCGCTAACTTCAATAAAACCAGCTTATTTTTAAGGTTTCGTCTGATAATGCCATAACATGTTCTCAAAGATTTATTTCAAGATTAAATGTTGGAATCAGTTGCCAATGTACTAATACGTGAATTCGAAATTACTGCTGGCCCGCTGGCCCGACCATTTCTCCCAATGCTAAAGGTATCCTATAACAGTGTTCAAAATTACTGCTGGCCCGGTCATTTCTCCCAATGCTAATGGTATCCTAAGGGCCAGTAGAAATTCATGTTTTTTGTAAACATTTGTTATTTGTATCATTATTCGGGCCAGTAGGTTTCCAGCGGTAATTTCGAACACTGAATACATGTACATGTATACATACATGCACTTTTGCAATACAATACATTGTACAATACATCTTGTACAATACACTATCAATCTGTACACTAGATGTAAACATAATACATATATAATCTCTGTAATGTCTCCGGCTTTCTTCAATTGATATAGGACATAGCCAATCCATACTTTACATTTATCCTGATTGTACATCACATTACAATTATACATCACATTACAATTGTACATCACATTACAATTGTATATCACATTACAATTATACATCACATTACAATTGTACATCACATTACAATTGTACATCACATTACAATTGTACATCACATTACAATTGTACATAACATTACAAACCTCATTTCGCTGGCCACATTAATTAGTGAGATCTATTATTAAGATGTAAACAGCCCTTGAGCTCAAAGCAATCTCGATTGATTATCTTTCTTAAAACCACCTCGGGACTCCTTGGGGAAAACTTGATTTGTATCCGCCAGTCGGTATTTGAGTATTGATGGTTTACCTGTTGATCATGTAGCGACGAAGTCATTGATCGAGTTAAAGTCATTATCCTATGGGTTAATGGAGTGGAAACCAGACACTGCGGACGGAGAGCAAGCATTACTTTGTCTGAATATGATGTCCTTCCTGATCATTCCTGATGTCCGAGTCTCCGGTACTCGTCCTTCTGGCTTAATCAGACACAGCTTGTTTCCCACTCCCAAATGGATTTAGGAACATTTCGATACCAAGAAAAATATCATTGTTATTAATTTATGTAACTTAATATCTTGTACATCAAGGCTATTGGCATTTAGTTTTCCTGCCATGTTTCTCAGGAAGGTCAAATGAGGTCAATTGGTCATTGCTTGGTGGTCATTGAACTATGCGTTGTATTGTAAGTAATTATATACAACCTTGATGTATATCGCCGAGTGTACTATGAGGAATCTATATATGAGCTTACCGCTGGGGAGACTAGGAAGAAATAAATACAGGAGTTCTATTGCCATTTGCTATTTAACATCTGTATTTTGATACTTATGTACTTTTATGACATTACATGTAAATGTGTATTTGGATGAAAATGTGTTACATTCTTGAGAATTTATTTCATCTGCTATAAAACAGCAATACTTATATTTAATTACCATGTTCTCTTTATGAATTTACACTTTAAAAGTTGAGATTGTTGACTATAAACCTTTATGAAACATTAATTTTGCGGGTTTCAATAGTACATTTAGTCAATTCTGATATTTCAAATGTACCTATAGGAATTTTACCCCAGGTTAAATTCACACATATGTTAGAACTGAAATTTGTAGACTGGAAAAAATTGAGGGCGTATCAGGAAGGAAGTGGCATTCTGGGATAGGTGGGAGATTTTGCATGAGCTGCTGATGAATTAAATTCCACAAGGTTGAAGCCATATGGTTGAAGTTTTTCCAGTCAAAACAATACCGCTATTCTCCGAGGTGATTCTACTGGGAGAGAGAGAGGCGGATGTCACAGGCAAAACTTGTAATATTGAAAACACGTGAATATTATGAGTAACATATGAGTAGAGCTGGCAGTAGGGCAAATGGCGCACTTGTATCCCCCAGACAGACTATGTTGTAGTGTTATGAGCCAAGCATGGCAGCCATTTTCCCCCGCCACATGTTTGTATACAACTTATGATTGCAGACATTTACCCTTCTACAATACAAGGCGTAGGTGTTGCTTCCATTTACGATCTCTGCTTCTCATTCTGTTGTCTGAAAGCGGCCACGTTTCCGTGGCAATGACAAACACGTGAAGCTGATTGTGTTCGCTCGTTGGATACAGACACAACACACTCTCCAGTCTTGGAGGTGTCTTGCTTTCCTTCATTTCTTACGGCTAGATTATTTATTCAATAAAATGTTTCTGATGAAGTATTGTGCCAACAAATGCACACTAGGCCAAGGTTCTTTAATAAAAGGACGTGTATCTCCAAGCTGTCATCTGTTTCAAATCCAGACCATGAATATTAAAATACCCCACAGGGCGTCTTATGATTAAGTTCATCTCCTGTCATGTATTGGTTTTCACTGTCTCACTGCCAGAGTTCTTTGGCCTCGATGTTGAATGAATATTGAATGTGTTGTTTGACAGGATTGATGATAATTTCATTAAATGTCTGTGTTAAAGAGTAAAACAAACCTATTTATTTGATAGATCATTTGGATATTTTGGTCGTATTTGACATTTTTTTCCCCATTTTATTTATTATGTTCTTGAAATATGCAACAATTGACAGGCCTGACATGACAGTATATTATATTGTCTGTTTATGATATTCCTTTGAGAGTATCAATGTTGTAGTCTGTCAAGCCAGCCCTTCAATATGTTACCAGAATATACAGGAAAGGTTTGTTCCAATCTAACATTAATCTTGTCACTAAATACAAACATAGATTTTCATCAGATGATATTTTTTTCTAAAGAAAACAGTAAATGCTGATTGTCTCCAATGTGGCTATGTGTACTAAGCTATGGTAGTGTTCTGCTGGGTGTTTCAACAATGCTAGTGTTAGTAGTAGTGTTTTTTTAACATTGCAGAACACTATTTCAGTGAGGTGTGAAGTTCAATGGAACTATTAAAAGTAATTCTATAGATTCTAGATGTCATCGGTGGTATATGTGACCTTAAAATGTCTATTTTGTAGGTATTATATATTAAATTCATTGATATGTTGCATAATGTCCCATTTCTGAATGTTGCAAAATGTCATCTTTCTGTATGTTGCAAAATGTCCTCTTTCTGTATGTTGCTCTTTCTGTATGTTGCAAAATGTCCTCTTTCTGAATGTTGCAAAATGTCCTCTTTCTGAATGTTGCAAAATGTCATCTTTCTGTATGCTGCAAAATGTCATCTTTCTGTATGCTGCAAAATGTCATCTTTCTGTATGTTGCAAAATGTCATCTTTCTGTATGATGCAAAATGTCATCTTTCTGTATGTTGCGGAACATCTTTCTGTATGTTTCAAAATGTAATCTTTCTGAATGTTGCAAAATGTCATCTTTCTGTATGTTGCAAAATTTCATCTTTCTGTATGATGCAAAATTTCATCTTTCTGTATGTTGCAGAACATCTTTCTGTATATTGCAAAATGTCATCTTTCTGTATGCTACAAAATGTAATCTTTCTGAATGTTGCAAAATGTCATCTTTCTGAATGTTGCAAAATGTCATCTTTCTGTATGTTGCAAAATGTCATCTTTCTGTATGTTGCAGAACGTTTTTCTGTATGTTGCAGAATGTCCTTTTTCATGTCGCAGAATAACATTTTCTATTTATATAAAGAATACTTGCACCCCAGGGGTACTTAATTGCATTCAGGACTCAATTCATGTCCTGCTGTGGTGCATTAATGGTTACACATGTACGTTATAGTGAGAGAGTGTAACTGTTAACCACTACAATATGTTTTGGGCGTGGACTTCACACTTGCCATCCTGTACCCCATAAATCTGTGTCACGTTTAGCCTTGGCGAGTGCCATGAGTTGTGGTGTATAATGGCCATTATGAATTAGAATTTTGGTCTGAAAATTCTGAGCGGAAGTCTCTTAAGAGCTGATCGTGTACATGTGCACGTAACTCACTTCCAGACTCTGCATGGTAGTCTTGTTGACATGAAATGCAATTCAATATGGAGGACATTTGATAGTTTAATGTATTGTAAAATAGAAAATTCATTGAAATACTGGTACTTGTTGCAATTAAATTGAATTGCTTAATCCTATTGATATTCTGTATAAATGCTAAAGATGTGTCTGGCAGTACTAGTATTGCATAGTTGAAGCATGTGGAACTACAACCCTAAAGTCCTATATAAGATCTAACAGCAAATGGCAATGAATGGTTTCAGATGATAAAAGATGATTACTATTAACCCTATCCTATTAGAGGCAACCAGAGATGCTCTAAAGAGCAGCAACTACCTAATCCAGCATGGAGAGGGTTAATCATTATTTGAGAACACTACAGTTTGTTGGTAACAGAAATATTGTAGAATTTGCTAAAAGCATGGGGCAATGTTTAATGAACATGGTAGCCAAAACTTGTGACTCATCTTCTCAAGAGAATTTCTAGGAAGAAATAGTTCTATATGTTTAATTAAAGCTTATTGGGTCACAGGTCATAGAGAGATCCACTGAAACATCCCAGAAACTTCTTTAGAGTATGATGAAGGTTTCAGTATAGTTGCAACACTTAGTGTTGACTTGTTTAGTAATGAATTTAGGGGTTGATTCTCAAAATGCTTGACAATATTAACGATTCTTATAGTATAGCTACGAACTGTTCTTAGACTAAGAAATTGATAAGAATGTTTCGAGAATAGGTCCCCTGTACTATTTCAAATTGCATTTGTAGTATGAAGATTATCTAGCATTCTGTGTGGTACATATCTGCAAAATTCAATAATTTGGCTGATACATGTGTGAAGTTCATCAGGTATTTTGTCTATATGTTCCATATGTGCAGGTTATCCAATATGTTTTCTTTTTGCATATCTGTAGGTTATTCAGTTATTTGTCTGGTAAACATCAGGTTATTCAGTGATTTGGCTGCAAAATATTTAGTTTGGTACATATTTATGGGTAATCCAGTATTTTGTCTGATACGTCTTAAGGAGGTTATCTTGTTGTGTCTATCTGCACCTCATTACATCAGCATCCTGAAGAGGGATCAGTGTTTGTCCCAGGAGGGCCGGGAACTGTATCAGTCTTCCTGTCTACTACAGTGCAGCCAGTGAATGAAGGACGCTAATTATTTATCATGGGATCTGTAGACATATTAACTGAATATCTGCACGCGTTATGGCTTCAGTTGTCTGACTTGTTCTACACCCACTACCCATGCACTCTCTGATCGTCGTGATATGATGTGGGGGGGGAAATGGGTCAAAAAGGAGTGCAATAAAAGGGTCAAATGAAAAGTTAATGAAGGGATAGATTGAAAATTTAATGAAGGGATTAAGCATAGGGATCAAGTGAAAATCTAATGAAGGGATCCAATTAAAATTGAATGAAGGGATTAGATGCTGAGATCAAATGAAAATCTGAGAGCATTCAATGAAGGATTACATTAAATGATCCATAGAAACTAGAATGAATGGTTGAAATGTAGAGATCAGTTTACATTAAAACAATTTAAACTGTTAAAAAGTAGAATATGTTTTTCATTTGTTCTTTTACATTTTTGCTGCTGGATGAAACATGATGGCAGTTAAGATTAACCTACCATGGAGAAAGTTATATATAAATCGGACACATCTTTTGAATGCAGGTTACGGTTATCTAAAACTGGATGTTATAAACTATATATATATATATCCACTTTGACAGATTTACTTCAGAATACTTCCTTGATGCCTACAAACTATTTCAGATGATTTACAGCATGTACTTGTGAAAAGAAAACTTAAAATTCAAATTACATGATTGTCTTCTAGACATGTTGGGACATAATTAATGGGGTGGGTTTTTTTCTGCTCTATACACACAATGTGGTATATTGGTAATACTCTCCTGATGTCTGGTTGTGGTGTGTTGAACGTCCTTGTAAAATGCAGCATGTTTCTATGGCATTCCTATGTTGTACACCCTCATACACCACCCCTCCACCCCACCCCCACCCAGTGCACCCCACCCCCACCCAGTGCACATGTACCATGTGACAGCCAATGACCTGAGGTGAAATTGCTTCATGAATGGACTATACATGTTATTTACAATGTTTGTATCATTCACAAACATGTTCATACAAAGAAACCTACTGGTATATGTATGAATGTTATTGCCAGTCTTTCTCCTACAAGTCAAGTAATAATCCTATGCTGTCTAGAACCAATGACCTTAAACGAGACTGTCAAGAGTTAGTGCATGTCTTTCAGTATTAATCATAACAGTAACACTATTATGGAATAATGTTAATGAAATTGCTTCCTATTTTTTTCCCCTGGTGAAATGTATTATTGGCGCCTTTTCATCTCTGGCCATTCTTTGGCAATCATTATCCAACGACTTTCTTCACGCTTTGTCGTCACGTATGGGTGAAAGATTCCCGCTGTGACATAAAACAATAATTATCTCACTCTTCACGCGACTATGATTATAATCCAATGTTCTATAACATCAGCGTGCACCTCATTGAAGGTGGACGGCCGTGTCAAATGCTAATGTTAACGGAGAAAGGAGTGTAGGCCCTGGGCCCTTGGTCACCTCATTTCTGCGCTTTGATCGTCTCGAAATAGAAATCCTGATTACACCCACTGCACCAAGCGTTATATTTTTGGCTTCCGCGTACCAAATTTAGCAACCCCACAGACAGCCGACATCTATCTTTTACCACTGCGCCTTATCACCTTATCTAACCACTGCAGGCAAGGCTCTATGCAGTGTTGCAGGATGCGTAATATTTTAACGATGCTGCTTAACCTTCTACCTTCTGAATTGTTCCATTGTGCATGTGTTTTGGGCATATATATACATATACATATATACATGCCGCCAGCAGTGAGGAGGTTCATGGATGCGATACTTTTTACGAGAGTTGAATGGTTTTATGAGCGTTACTCAGAATTCTATTCAGGACTTGCTATTATCTCTGTTGTGCTGTTGCTTAATTGCAATCACACTCGCACCAACAATTGGATTGAATAGTTTATATCCAGTTGGCTTGCATGACTATCGTTCCAACTAGGAAAATGTTGGTATTTTAATGGGATTGTGGAGCCCGAGGAAAGACCATCGTTTTACTAGTTGAACTAGCATGACTATACCAATACAAGGAGAGGACTTAGATAAGTGTTTTGCTTTTGTCTGATCCTATTGTTTTCGCAAATGGGTGAAAGATTCCCGCAGCGACGTTAAACTCCATATTCACTCACTCACTGATCCTATTGAATTTGTGACAATAAAATATGTTGAAGTCAATACAAGAGAGATGGTAACTTTCAGTAGCCTTCTAAATACAATAATTAAATAAATGTAATGACTTTGCTATCTGTGTGGATCTGTGTATTGAACAAACTTGCTATTTATTAGTATTTAACAACTCTCGTGTGAAGTTTTGCTAATCAAAATGTACTAAGGGTCTATAAGTGAGAAATAATATATTTAAAAAAGTATTTTATTTTTTCCCCTTGACATATGTACTGGTAACAGGCCTATTATCGCCAAGGACCTATTATCGCCTACCCCATGCTGTAGCACTTCCACATTTGTGATTGATTTGGATTATGGCATATTTTAAATAAAGAACACCTACTAATTACCAATAGATGATAATTGGAGCAA
>JAUTBV010114002.1:0-13907 GCA_032361325.1 Lepetodrilus fucensis
GCCATAAAGTGAAATGTAATTATTTTAGTGAAAGATTCTAGAAAGCGACTCTAAACCCCAATTAAAAAAAAAAAATTATAATAATAAACATTTAGCAGATTTATCATCAGTTTGTATTCGAAAGGATGGAATGTGTATGGGATTAGCATTGAGACAAACAATTGGATTGTTTGTATCCCTGCATGGTCATTGAAGTCATGTCCAACTTTGTTCAGCTATGTCCAAATATCAACTATGTTTTCTGTCTACTAAAGACAGACTCCTGAAAAGTAATGATGCACAGATGGAGAGACAAAGATCAATTTGATGTAATCAGCTATATTGTATTCATCTAAAATGATGGTCCTTATCCAAAACCATTTGTCAACAGTCTCAACACTGCATGTGTGTTTACCTTACACTACTCTAATATTAGTAAAATCACATATCTAGCTGTCTCTTGCTAATTTATGGAAACAAAGTAAAAGAATCAGCCTATTTGAACTTATTAAGGTAAGTACTCCAACTTGTGGGAATCGCTCGTAAAATCATTTCAAATTGACCAAGATTATCAATATTATTTGGGGTTGTTGGAAGTTCATGGAGAATCACCATCATTTTGTGAAAACTAAAACAAGTAAGTGTTTTATGTAGAGTACATTTATTTATTTAATAAAATACATTAGCTAAATACATTGGTTAGTAAATTTTGGATTCTATGCCGACATATACATGTACTAGTATTCTAATATAAGTGTCAACGCTACATGAAAATGATTTCAACACCAATACGTTGTGGTATTGTATAATACTTCATATGGTATATTTCAGGATAATAATTACAGTCTGTGCTTTAGCAATTCTTATTGTAAAGACATCGAAGCGCTCTTAAATATTTTATCAATCCGCTATTGGATGTAAATGCCAAGTTTGTTAATTATTTCCGTATCTGTGTAGAAATATTTGCCAAACGTTAATTGTATTAAAATGTTTTAAATAATGAAAGTGCATTTCGTGGTTTTATTGTTAGTGTGTATTCCCACATCATGTTTTGCGGCGCGTATGAGTGAAAGATTTCCGGTAGTACGTTAAGAGAAACCAATCACTTCCCCACGTATGTAGAGATACTGAATCCTCTTCAGAACTAAACAAAGATTTGGAATTTAATATTAAGAACAATATCTCCAACATTATCAATTCTAGCATTGTGTCTTCATGTCACGTGTGTGTAGTTCTTTATTACAGAAGGCGTTCTAAGGGAAGACGACCAGAGTCCGTAATAACAAACACTGGCGTTGCCTTACCCACTTGTCATTCAAGTCGTTTTCAGAAAACAAACGTCGACGAGAACAGCAGGCGTGTCGAAAATTGAAACTAAGCCTTCCTATATTGACACACGTTTGTGGGCGCAAACAAACACAACGGGTCTTTTATCCTTCAAGTTTGTTCGTCACTCATCCGACACCGTCCATGTAACAATTAGACCCGCGTGCGAGATCTTGCAAGAAAAAGGCGCCAGATTTCGGACGCGGCCAGTTCGGGTGAAAGTTCTGTGACAACTTTCATTGGTCGTCAACACCACATGGGTCAGGTGTGGTCAGACGCCCGCGGTCTGAAACTGTTTCCAAATCTCATTTGCAATGTGCCCAGCACGTTTCGCATGAAGGGATAGAATATGACGGTCATCCGTCATTTACCTGGAATCGGCAGAGAATGCCCGTGTGTACAGGTGACTTTGTAACTTCTGGGACTGTAAGCTATGCACGTACAAGGTTAACGGCGGCCATCCATCGACCCGTCATCATTGACCGTGGCCCTCCATCGGCCCGTCATCATTGACCGTGGCCCTCCATCGGCCCGTCATCATTGACCGTGGCCTTCCTTCGGCCCGTCATCATTGACCACAAGGTTCTGGTCCCACGTTGTTGGGAACAAAACTCGCGCGTTCCCCATTTTTTTATCTCCCGCTGAGGTGACCGCTAGAATACACTTTTGTTTAAGTTTAGCAAGGACAACAATTGGAACCAGCTTGGTTATGTGCGTGATGACCTTCAAGACTGGGCGCTGTAGACAAACTGGCAAAGTAGAATATAGCACATTTGTGGAAAACATTGCAGGAATAGAAAAAGAGTTCTTGACATTTTGGTCTTCTAGAAGAGTACATTGTTTTCATGAACAACGAAACCTTCCAACTCCATTTCATGTTGCATTAAATACTTATACAAAATACAAAGTAAAAATAACATTAGAACAATCATTAAAAACGTTTGTGGATTTCAAAAGGACAACAATAATGTTTCACAACAACAAGTATGTTTGTTAAATCACATCTGATATTGAAATACTAGTACACACTTTCTGAATTGACCATGCAATGACAGTAGAAGTAATGAGTAGAAGTATTCATGGAAAATAGCTCCATTGCTTTAGAAGTATATGATATACAGTAAGTCAAGTATAGCTATAGAAACAATTATATCCATGGCGGTGATAATCTAAACATATTTTAATCATAATTTTGAGATCTTTGTACGAGGAAAATAACTACGGTATCAGTTTCTTAGTTGTTAATGACTATGAGTAACATGGGTGTTGAATTATTTGCTCTGTAATTTGAAAATCCACGGTACTATCTAAAATCTATAATGTATGTAGGAATAGGTTGAAATACATTACTGGACATCATTCTTAGTTTGTTAGTTAATATTTCATTGCAGTATCGTTACTTGTGCATTTTATTATTAACAAGCCCACTAGGACTTGGGCACGGAGTGGACCGTGGATGACGGATGTACTGGTGACAAAGCGTGGTGTTTGTGGAGAGTGTCCGGCTGCGCGGTGACGGACACACTGGAAATGGCTGAGCTGCACGTATCCGCACACTGACAGACACAATTGTGAAAAGAAACATTTGAATTTAATTGTGAGGAATCTAGAGGAGAACACTGACGGTGGTGTAATTGTGTGTCTGAGAGATACCTGAGTGTGCGTTGTTTACCTGGCTCACCACCACCCCATAATCAAAACCACCACAACCATCACCACAAAAACCAGGATTGGCCATTGCCATCAAATCATCCACACTCAACACACTCACTGATTGGTGTGTGTGTGTGTGTGTGTGTGTTTGAGTGTTTGTGTTTGTGTGTGTGTGTGTGCGCGCGCGCGTGTGTATGTGTATGTGTTTGCTCTCTCTCTCTCTCCTCCCCTCTCTGTCTCTATATTCTTCATCTCTCTCCCCTCTCATTCTATGTATCTCTCATCTATCTCCCTCTTTATGTGTCTCTTTATCTCTCTCTCATCTGTCTCTCTGTCTGTCTGTTTCTCTCTCTGTCTCTCTCGCACGCGCGCACACACACACAGTCTCGCAGAGAGAGAGAGGGAGAGTGGGAGAGAGAGAGATTTGGTTAATTTGTTCATGTAACTTGTTTCTCATTTTCACATTTCTCAATCTTTCTTTTTCCATCCTCGCGTTTTCTTCCTCTTGGAGCGGTTCTTTTAAAGTTGTTAAAGTCACAGATACTGCTACCTTCACGAGTCTTGTACAGATGGTCAGATAGCTGAGTCTCACCTTGATCGCTGTTGTCAATGCTATAGATACATAAGCATAATGATACCAGCAATATTCGACGATCTCCAACAGCCTGATATCAGATCGTTATGAGATTCCGACAACTACAGGTATGACAATAAAGCCGGTTTAATTTATTTGAATTTGTTTTCAAGAACTAAGGTCAAACTGCATCTTTAGAATTATGTTTGCTACAAGATTGGATGTTCAATCACTAATCAATTTGGTTGCACAGCTGATGCCTTCATTTAGGTAATTATGAAAGGATCAAAGCAAGTTGAACCCCTAAGAATCGAAAATGGAACTGTAAAGTGACATGGTAATTGGGTTCTATTTGTCTGGCCCCGAAATGGGAGCCGTCCTGCCCGGGTATTACCTTTGTCCATTAAAACCCAATTACTCAAGATTAATTTTCACCAATGCAAAGCAAATTGCAATCTCCAACTATTATCAATAAAATAATGACAATTCCTTGTCTCCGATAAGTCTTCCTGGTCCATAATATCTTCAGAAAGCAAAGCAACGTAAATCTACTTCGTCCTTTATCCGAAAATTAGGAATTGCCTAGCAATCTCCTCGCGGGGTTGGTCTCGTTATGGGTATGAATAAGTAGACATTCAGTCATCTGAAAATTATCCGGGACCTCAATAGTTCTAACGGAAATTGTCCTGCGTTTTATTAGCAATTCTTGTTACAAGCCTGTGGATTCTGTATGGAGTGAATATACTGCGACCTCAACAAACGATATATCATTGTAAGTGTTATCCTCACCGTGAATAGAAGTATCCATGTCTAGAGCAGCTAGGATAACCATCATAGGCCTACGTTGTATTATATATGTATGACTTTTTACATTTATAGCTATTTCACATTTATAAATATATCATACATTTCTAACAACACGTTTCTATACCAGGTGTAAATTAGAAGCGCATTTTTTAAATGGAAAAAGAAAAGCTGTTTATTTCAAACATCCATGGCTGAGATTAGAGATGTCCTCAACGTTGATGGATTGATCTGTCAGTCTGGTCGACGCTGGAATTGCAACGTCGTTCCTCGTGGTCGTCGCAGTCCCCGGTGCTTGTCATAGGTCAACACGAACTCTTAATGCCATAATTACCTCGCTATAAGGAGATTAGATCTCAGCCAGGTGTTCGATCGCCCAGTCTCTGTCAGCTGTACTTTTAGGATCAGTACTAATCAGTATCAGTCGTGGAACTGGCAGCGTGTTGCTGTGTGTGGTTATAGCAGATACAGCAGATATAGCAGATATAGCAGATATAGCAGATACAGCAGATATAGCAGATATAGCATTATGAGCACCAGGGCATCAGAGCATCAGAGCACTGGTGTGGAAAGAAAAAAACGTGGTTGTGATCCGTGTCCATATTTATAAATTCATCATATAAAAAACCTCACTTCGACGAACACTTTATTAGGATGATTATATGAAAAAAATCTGACTATATATAGAATACGCGCGCGCGCACACGCACACGCACACACACACACACACACACACACACACACACACACACACACACACACATACATACATACATACATACATACATACATACATACATGCACACATATGTACACACATACACACACACACAGTTTATGCTTTTATATTATAATCTGATTTTGTTTGTAAGTTATAATATATTTCAGCACGGTAATGTTAGTTTCGTTGCACAGTCTGCATCAGTTTAATGTAACCTATTTGTTCTTGCCTTATGGAGTTTCCATAATGATATAGGCATGTACCACATGTATGATGGCATGTTAAACGCTATAACTTTTAAGACTTTTTGACGATCTTTAACAATTCAACTTGTTACCAAAATATCATCAAATCTTAATGCAGTGAAACTTGCCAGGTTGGATGCGGTCGCCAATGTGTTGACTTTGTATTTTATCCAGAAACCATTGTTGATATTAATTCAACGCGTCGCATTCTTTACGATTCATCAATTTGACAGGTATTTCTCTGTCCACATAGACCTAAGGACAGTTTCGGTAAGAATTAAACGTTGTAAAACCTTGTGCAACAAGGAGTATTGACATATCGAGTGGATAGTGTTGTATACACTTCGATAAAATAATAGTTCTTTAGGATATTACTTTATCAACGCAAGGAAAATCGACACACATATTTTATCATCAGTTTTCTTCCGTTGAATTTACAAAGAGCTTCAGGAAATATTCTTCTTCATGTGGATATAAAAAACAAACTTTCTTGTTTTTTCTTTCTAAAGCCAGTTAGTGCAGATATAAATACCGCGTCTCCCACCCAAAAAAAATGCCAGAAACAACATTCACGATTTTGTCGAATAAGCTTCGACCCACACCCAAACCAGTCAGTAAACGCGTTACGGAAGCAAGACTAATCGAAAAACAAAATCCAGAAGTAACATAGCTAATAGACAAATATATATAATGTGCGTTCTTATATGAATTTGGTACCTACACCCAAACCAGAGTGGGATATTGGCGAGAATGCATATAATCGTAATGATTGGTCATATTCTTACCCCTCACCCACAAACCTCCCACACACCCCACACAACCCATACACACCATAAAAAACCACTTCCGCTTATTATTGAATTAATGAGGAAGTTGAATGTATTATATTGCAGTGTGATGTCTTTTAAAGAGAATAATTATCTAGGAAACTTTGCAAGCATGAAACAGTATGGAATAGATATTGGTATCCGATCAGTCAAGACGTCCAAAGTCAAACAATAGTTGATGTCATGTCTGTATTACCAATAAACTATGCAGGTAGTTTTACATGTTATTATTCATATGTTCAAACACTTAGCTGCCAGTCAGTGTCAATAAATGGTCAACTTTGTGATTAAACTTCCACGTAATTGTATTTTTCGTGTTTGCAATAATACTATACACAATCCATCTTCCAGTTTACCTGACGAGTTTGCCATTCGGCATTTTCAATAAACGCGACAAATACCACATGTTTCGCATTTTATTTGTTTAAAATTCTACTTTCAGGAATACAGTGCTGCAGTGTTTATAATAACACGAGTCAGTAAAACTCCTCTAATGAAACGTGTTTCCTGCCTCTGCTGATTTAATGCCTATGTTTAAAGCATTTAAGCTGTCACGGTGCATTCCGATGATGACAGAAATGTATGTTGAAGCTACAGTATCACAGAGCCTGTCGTATTTCCTCTTTCAATATGTCACCGGCGCCGCGCAGGTTCGATTTCAAAATGGTGTAAAAACTTCATAGCGGACTCCAATCTGTTATTGTTTGCCGGGTATCGAGCCCCCAATTATGGCAACAGTATCTGACGACCAGCGTCCAAAATAAACAAACGTCCCCGGTAATGCTCTAAACATCTTAAAGAAGAACGGTCATAAGTGATGTCCTTGTCGCACATCCATATCTTGTCTCGCTGATAATAGCTAGCTTTCTGTCGCCAGAATCATTGTCCCCTTTGGAAGAAAAAACAGACCTTTACCAGGGAACGTGGCCCTTTAAAAACAGAAATTGTCAACGTGTCTTTGTGCGCATGTCAGTTATAATGGATGTTTACTTTGATGTTAAATCCTGCTGTGTAAATCAAGGCACTTTATTGACCGTTAAGAACTGGACTTTAAGATTTTAAGTATTTAATCTCAGTCTTCACAAACATTACCCGTGACTTTCCAAATCTGCATGGACACAGGTACCGTGACTGATATATACATTACCTACCGCGTTGATGAGACGTGCGGCTCGTTTCATCTTAATTGGTTATCTCACCTGTATGTCGTAATATTGCGTTATGATTGTTATCCAGGTGTGGATCGATATAAAAGATAAAAGGGATTAATGATTTGTTATCCATATAATCGCGGCCACGGCTGGCGGTAATGTATACTTTTAAATAGATGTATGCTATAGCTGTGTTATCGTTCGACTGGCTGATGGGGGTAATCACATAGGTCTTGGAGGGATTATACGTTAAGATAATTTAAGCCTGGGTAGAAGAGATATCAAGCTTACACAAGATATTACGTTACATTTACATATTTAGATATTTCCATTAACGAGGTAGTTGCATTAACCTGATTGAATAATGATCAAAGAATTGTGTGCAAGGGAAAATGGGCCTTCAAAATAACTTGTATTCCATTAGCATATTTTGCGTGAAATGTTCTTGTTTGTTTTAAATTAAAGACGGAAGTGCATACTAAAAAACTATAATACCAACACACAGTATACTTGTTATGTTTTTTGGGGTGGGTGGGGGATTCACATCCCTAACACTTAATACAAATAATAACCACTTACGTTACAAACTGTAAAATAACATTTGAAGCAATAATCTCATTTCTATACTTGAGCCGCATTGTTTCATTAAAAAGTTTGCACTTTCCCGTTCAATTGTTGAAAATGTAAAAATATAATTATATAATTCTGTATATAAATGTCTTCACGGAAGCTAGGTTATAGAAGATTATAGACTCGTGGCTAAACATCCCAGTTTAAAATATCAAATAATAACTGTACCGTGTATCACTGTGAGTGGTTAGATGGAAACAAAGTTGATTGATTGAACCGATGAACAAATTGTCATCGCATTATGTGTCTAACCATAAAGTACTTCCATATTATTTCTCATTTGTGGATGGAGTTCAACAAGGTGGACTTCTTTCTCCGATGTTCTTTCTTTGTTTTCTTAATAATGGTGAATCATGTTGTCCGGCAGTGGCTGAATGGGATTGCCATTAAATCAAAGCCATTTCATGCATTCATTGATCTCGTAGTGGACATTTTCCTCCCCTTGGATTATGTTATTATGCCCATTTTGTTCTATTTGTTCATAACACTCACACCCGGAGCTATCAGGTGATGCCCGCTTCATTCATTGCAATACCTGGTAAATTGATGTATAATGATGTTGTGGCAATAAAAGAGGCACAAAACATGTATCTATATATATATCATACTAGTATGCGAAGCATTTGCGAATGTTTCTACGCCTTGCCAAATATATGTGTTTCATAGAAATTAACAAATCAATGTTTGTCCGTTTGTTTTTGTTGTTAAACCATAAATTAATGTAAATTTAAGCAATACAAAGAAAACTTCATATAGCCCAGCATATGTAAATAACATAAAAAGTGTGTCCAACCTAATTTCTTCAGTTACTGAGCTTATGTCTCGAAAATAAGGAATGCGGTAAAGACAGCTATTGTGTTGTGCCGTGCGTAAACCTTAGTTCAAACATTCATATACATCATACATATCCTCATAGCAATAATTCCGTGGTTTTCCACGATTTACAGAAAATCATATTTCTTTAGAACTAGACTAAGTAAACACTTCCATCAGGTACGATGTCGTCTGCCTCGTCTGGACCTCTCGTCCTGATGACGAACACGAGGCAAGGGTTTAACTTGGAGAGAGTTCTCTACTCTGTGGAGTCACGTAAAAGTCTTTCACGGGGTCAGCGAGATGTAATAACTGTCGTACCAACGAATAAATAACACGAACATCTCAGCTATCGAATACCATTGTACACATGTCAGTATTGTGTATTTCATTATGTGTATAATATCAAGTGATGTGTACGCGAGACTAAATGTAAGGTACAAGTTGCTAGCGCTTAACCAGACTGTTTACGTCGATTGTCTTCACCAGTCTTACAGTATTTGAACTCATTTGGGTTTAGCTGTAAGTTGAAAGTGCAACATGCGTGCCATACTATGATGCCTGACACCATACTGTCTGTCGCATCTTTAAAATACAATAGCAAAAAACTGTTACGGGGCTCTATACTATTTAAATGGTTCAGTGTCTATCTGATGGTCATGAAAGAGCTAGTATTCATGATAGACACTTTAAGCACGTTGCAGAACTTTCAAATGATGGCCGGGCACTGTATTCCAATATGCCATGACCATGGAACTATTCTACATCGTGTACAGTGGTACCAGTGCTTGATTCCAACTCATAACATGTTTAAATAGCAATATGATGACATTATCTATAGATAGTGACCGTAATACAGAACATACAGTTTCTCATTATCAAGTAGTTTAATTTAGTATCCTATATCTCTCCGTAATGTCTTGGAACGTTAAGTAATATTAATTACACACACACACACACACATACACACACACACACACACACACACACACACACACACACACATACACACACTTTGCGACACGCGATATATAAACGTGCATACATGTATTAATAAATAAACGTTTCAGAAAAAAATATTCATGTACTCCTATCTGACCATGCTGAATAATAATAGTATGCTAATTATCATTAATAAACATTCAATAAATGAATTAAATCTACATGTATTTTTGTCCAAGCACGTATCACAAAGTAGAGACTAAGTACCGGTATTAGGTTACGATGCATTTTTTAATTACCATAACTAACTCGTTTTGGATGTAGAGGAAATTAGATTTTAACCATCACAACCTAATCAATTCACCATTATGTCAAAGATCATAGACAGCGATCAGCGCATGATGACAGAATATATGCATGGTTCTGTCTGCATATGTCACACAATTACACTCTTCTCCATTGACCTGGTTCGTGTCTTCGTGTCCGTGACTAGTTTTAAATGCACATTAACCCTATCAATTTCTACATAATGACATCAAATGAATAATTACTACACAGGCGCATAACGTGGCGTAAAGACACCATTGTAATTAATTGAAACATATTAATATATAACGATGTGGGATTTTAAAATTTGCGTCTGTGAACCGGGTTGTTAATACTATACTTGGACGCTCGCTACTGTACTGTTTAACATGACAGAAACTGGGTTGACAATTACATTTAAAATCCATTGTATGAATATGAGAGATCACCCTGAATAAATGAATGGGCAATTGCCTGAGGGTAATATGACACAATAGGGCTATCTACGTTGAATGATGGCATTAGTTGGTGCTAACCAGATGTAAAGCGCAAAAATAAAACTACCTAAAGAATTTGTGAATGTATTATATGCAACATGTTCACCTTTCTCAGATGAATAATGAAACAGGATCGCTTATTTATCTACCAAAAGAGCAACTGCATGATATAAGCCAAGCATAACATACACTGACTGTAATTTGTATCTCCAATACATGATATATTAATTCTAAGGAGGATCTATCGAACATATTTTTAATATATAAATATAAACGGAATAATTGTAGGTCTATTAATGTTTACATAAAAATACATGGATGGATAGTTTATTAATTAGATTTGTATAACTAGTATAACAATTGTCCTATTTGACATGGTAATAGTGGCCCGGTAATAGTATGTGTTTGCTCAAACTATGTGTTTTTAAAACAGAAAAAAAATAGATGTGACATTTCAAGTCATTTGAGTCATTATCATAGTCATGAATAAGTGGGTAGTCATGAATAAGTGGGTCACCAGGCCAAATTCTATGAAGTATGTTAAACATGTATGCTACTAAATTGTACAACATGATGCAATTACGCACGTTACTAAAATTAATGATATAAAACCAATATAGAAATACTACGCATGATAACGTAAAGTGATTGACATGCTGACTGGTGTTACTAGTATTTGGTTGTAGACTGGTGATCGTGAAAGCGCATCACTGCTGCCCGTGACTGAAAATGCTTGCTCAGCATATTCATAATGTCACATTATTGATTAATTACTAGAGTAACTGTTTATATTTTTCTTTTATGTTAATTTGGTATCTATTTTCCAAGCTAATTGAAATCAATGTTCCACGGTATATGCACACAGAATAGCAAAGTTTATTTGAGTGTGTCTATATTTTTATGTTGACACGTTGAACACTACTACTACTACTACTACACTACTACTACTACTACTACTACTACTACTATTACTACTACTACTACTACTACTACTACTACTACTACTACTGCTGCTGCTGCTGCTGCTGCTGCTACTACTACTACTACTAATAATAATATGGCCATTTATATAGCGCCAAACTCAACACTAGGTAGGGCCTATACGGGATACTACTTATTGATAAATCTAAGAATATATAATGTTTCTGATGTTTGACGATAGGTGCTTTGGAGTCGTTAATTAACTCAAGCCAGCTTACGCTTGATCGAGCTAATTACAATAATACATATTACTTATATACACATGGACACATACAATACAGTGGGTATTCAAATTATTGAACGAACAATTTCTCGATAAGTAATGGCACCAACTTCATGAAACAGATTTCCTATGAATTATAAGGAATTCACACTAGAATTTCTGTATTTCCTAATGGGTTATATGCCAGGCTTGTATTCGACTGTTTTGCACACACTAGATATAAACACTTTGACCGGTGCCATGGTGTGTGATCATCGATTTCCGCCTTATGCCGATCGATGAATAATTACCCTCATACATCAGACAAGGAAACACAAGGGCACCGGCCGGAACGTCAAAGCTCATATTGGGATGTTCGGTGCTATATGCTAGAGTTGTTACCTCCGTGGTTTTCTATAGAATGTATACATGACAATCACAGTGTTGGGTTAAGGCAGCTGACAATTTTAAATGCATATATAAATCCAAATGTTACAATTGTAGTCTCGCTATATATTCAATGCATCTTTGGTATACTGGTTATAAGTAAAACATATGGAACTTAGATTCTGAGATCAAATCCAAATATATAGACTAAACAAGCCATCCTGTATGTAAAAATATATATACGCTGTTATCTCGAAATTGTAAACTTAGTGAACTATATTTATTAAATTCCGTGGTTTTCTACCAGTTGTTCGTATTTACACACACACACACACACACACACACACACACACACACACACACACACCCACACACACACACACATATATATATATATATATATATATATATATATATATATATATATCTTTATACAAAGTCGTTCTATTCCTGACCCCTGTTTCACGACGATGTCCTAACTAGTGATGCTCCTAACCCGGGTTATCACCTCCTAAAGTCATATCCCTTCTTAAATCGGCATCTAATTTAGGGTCTAACCTGGGTCTTAACTTTAGGAGCTCCTGACTTTAGGAGGCCGTCGTGAAACGGGGGCCTGGGGGTTTATTGTAAAGCCGCCATAACATCTTATAGATATAATTTATCCAGAAGAATACAGTGTATTCTACTTGTTTTTCTGTCAAGTCTTGTGGCTTCTGTTTTCACTTTAGGTACTTTCGGTCTCCGAGGAAAGACAAACTAATTGAATATTCATACACTCATCGCTAGTATTTGGATATTACGAAATATTCGCGAGTAAAGGTGGCCAATGTCAACACTTATAGATATAGATAATACCCTACACATGTTATTTTATATCCGCCCCCTCACCCCGATATTACTAGATGGAGAGAACAAACAAGTTTATATTTATATGCTGCTGAAGGCGTGCAGTAATTAAGAAACGTGACAGAGAAATATAATCTTCGTTACCTACAGAAACAATGCTTTTCATTCATGGAACATGATACACGTTTATATTAATAGGACTGCTCGATTACACATTTGCCGGCTAGCCGCATTGGCATTTGCGCGCGCATATCATAATACTCTCGTGACCGGCTAAGACTTCTAGACTCGGCTAGACTGGGCTGGCCGAAAACCTTTGGTACTGAGTAGACTGAGCCAGGTCAGCCGTGTTTTTTATTGCACTTCGCCAGCCACGTGACCATACTCTCTAACCACAACAAAACGGCTTGCAACGGCTCAAGGCAAAAGAAACGCAGGTACCGGAGCAAACCATCAACCTCATTAGTTTCTGGTCGTACTCAAATATCAGTGAGACACATTTACTGGTCAAGATTCACAATAAACACATCTTCTTGAATCTGCTTTCAAGTTTAGTGCATTTTATTTACCCCTGGGTATCTGGTGTAGGTTTATATCTGATCCATGCGTCATAACAGGGATTTGTTATGGAAGAAGTTCCATCAGAGACGACGTAATTGGAATATCGTATTAACATGACGTTGCAATTCCTACTAGTGATTAATTGTTAATTATTTACGTTACTGTTTCAATCTTTAGGTAAAATCTCATATTTCTCGAATGGAGACAGGGGAAAGTGTTACCATTCGTAACATTATTAATGTAGATTCGTGGTTGTTGCTTTTTCATACTGTTTATTAAAGATCTATATTTGAAAGGAAAAAACAACAAATGAAATATTACTTTTTTATCTACATGTATATTTGGGAATTTATGTTATACCGGCATATTTATAAACACACTACTAACTACTACTACTACTACTATTACTACTACTACTACTACTACTACTACTACTATTACTACTACTACTACTACTACTAC
>JAUTBV010114013.1:0-13902 GCA_032361325.1 Lepetodrilus fucensis
CACGGTAGAAGAACGGTATCCAGCTACAGATAACTACATACAAATGAGATCGAGGTAACTCTAACCTTTGGGAGTGTCGTCGTTGTAGTAGTACGGGGCACACCGGAGGTGAATCTCCTGGAAGATGATGGCGAAACTGTACACGTCGCCTTTCTGGGAACCTTTTAGTGGTCGGGGAAATTCTCTGAGCAGTTCAGGGGCTGTCCATAGTAGTCCTGTGAGTGAAAACACCTTCACATGCAGTAGAGGCATAGGAACTCTCGAGAAAGATAGATACCAATGAGGGAAACATCTCCGTCCATTCTATTGGAATTATGACTTCAGTTTCAACTCTTTAAATATAACACTGTTTCATTCAGGTTACTCCGGTTCTTATATTAGCGCGATTGTTGATGCTTACTAGTGATGGTGTATCGCCCGTAAAACTTACTATTATGACCAGTTTCAATGCTTTAAATATCACTGTTTTATTCAGGTTAGTCCGTTTCTTACATTAGACTGAGTGTTCTATGCTCTAGTGATTGTGGATCTCTCAATCAACTTACTCTTGCTGTACTCGTGTTCCCCAACATCATCATCAGACTGTTCCCTTGGCTGCGTCACCAACACCACATAGTCGGTGATCTTCAGGACCCACCGGCTGTCAATCACGCAGTTGCTAGAGGTGAGATTACCATGAGACTTGAACGGACTTTTGTGCAAATACTCCATTCCCTGCAGAGAGGAAACTTCTATGATTTAAATTACCCACATGAATTAAACAATATTCTACAAGTTTAATATGTAAAGGAGACTCAGAAGCACATCAATGTATGACATGTTTCTTTGACATTCAGAGCATAACGCAGAATACGTAAACGTAAAAGAAACGTAGAAATGACGTCAGGCTGTTAGCTGTTCTGGAGACTAGCACCACAAGTATACAGTGAAACTCATCAGAGTCGGAAACAGTGTGACCGGAAGTCTTGTGATTGAACCATTTAATGAATTAAATGCTACCGTAATATCATAGGCATGTTAGTAATACTACGACGTACCAATGCAGATGTCATCCATTGTCTGTAAGTATCAGCCGGTGCTTCAACATTCAACGGTACGAATGCTGTGGGTTTCCTCCTAGTAGAATCGGACTATACCGTGATATAAGTGAAAGACTATTGAAAGCATCTCTAAACCCCATTATTAAACAATAAAATAAAATATACCATAGTATGTTCAGCTTTATCTTAAATCTCAACGACCATATGGATACCTTGGACAGGTCAATAGCAAAGGACATTTTGAACATCCAGTCCAGATTGATGTCATCGTTCTCTAGCACGTCCTGTAGACTTCCCTTGTTGCAGTACTTGAACAGGATGTAGGAGTTGTATGGATCCACACTGGCACCAATGAATTGGTTGATGTTCTCATGCTGGAGCTCCTTAGCCTGAAAGCAGGTACACCAGGGGTGCGTTCAAAGACACAGGGACTTGCAAGCGGCTTACCAAACTAGCCGCTGTCTCAAGAGTCGTATGGACCGTACATGGGACAGGGAACCAGTTTAGCTAAGCGGTTTACTCAGCTCCGTGCTTATTGAACGCACTCCAGGGTATCATTTCACAGGGTCACTCTTATCCGCCAAGAGACCATAGGGCTCTCTTCACAGTCTATTAGCAGAGAGAGCGTTATGGTCTCTTAGTGGATAAGAGAGCTTCGTAAAATGATACCCATATATGGTATGATGAATGCCGGATGGCTCATAGTAGACATCGCTTCACTGACTTTTATAAATATGCGGTAACTCTACTTGAAAGAGCAATGTAACGCGATACAATAGAACGCTTCCCCATTGCAACTTCAAGTATACAAATTACAATACATAGGTGGGTCAGCTTTCGCTATATATTGATCATCAAAAACTGACTTAAGCCCTTTTATGAATACGGCCCCATACTATAAACAGCTAACAACCAATTTAATCTACCAATAGAAGACATTTTACAGCAACTTCTCAAAATACCCTGTATAATTTACCAGTTTTAGCTGCTGTATAATCTCACTGTTCAGCTTGACTGATTTCTTTCTTAACGTCCTCACGGCGACGGCGCATCCCTGTGGAAGTACGAGAACACATACTAAATAGAACTGTTACTTTGTGACGACTACATCCTGATATTATTATTATTATTATTATTATTATTATTGTTATTATTATTATAATATATACAGATGACACAGTGTATATTTTGATAAAATAAGGAATGGCCTCGACAGATAAGTGTCTTTCTCTATACTACCTTATAGTTGCCAATAGGAGCAAACAGCATGTTTTTGTCCAGACTCGTTGTGGACCCAAAACCTAGGGTCGCCCTGGTTTCCTGATGAAGAAGACGGGATATGTAACACTACCAATGGCGCCATTCCTCTAAATCTGGGTACACGCTGCTCTAACTAAAAGAACATGTTTTAGCGATATCTCTGGCGTGAGTGGTAGCGCAATAGTAGAACGGTTGGACTTCGTAGCCAAAGATCCACGGTTCAAATCCATGGACTGTCAGTACCAGCCAGTGCTCGCACTGCAACATTACCCTCTATATGAATCTCGCGGGTTTCCTTCTGCCCTAAACTGGCAAGGCGGGAGATAAATGGAATAATATTGAAAGCGACTCTAAACCCCAATTAATAAAATCAAAACTGTTATCACTGTCTTGAATACTTACCATTCTAAGTAGTTTCCGTTTCGGATGAATTCCATTTGTTAACAAAGGTTTTACACGAGCCCGTCTCATCTTGAGATCGCATGGGTTAATGTTCCATAAGTTGTTTGCTGTAGATCTATGTTTAATACAGAACTTCCTGAAAAACAAAGCGTCAATATGCATGTAATGTGATATCGTTCCTCTTATACGTAGTTATAATTCCAACATTGGCGTTAAATTGATTGAATTTAATTCAAAATCCATACTGTACACAATAACATATAAATGTCAATTCCAGCAGGCTATTTTATTTTATTGTTTAGGTACGTAATTGACAGCAAATTACAATTTGGTTTTCTGTCATTCAAAATTTGTCAAAAGTCTTCTAGATATCCTTTATCGAAGCTTCTCTTCGATAATGCTTCTCTTCGAGACCATAATGCTCTCTTTGCCGATAGCCAATACACTGCCAAGAGATCGTTATGGTACCTTATCGGAGAGAGCTGTCTGAAAGCATACCCGGAAACATAACTTTGTAGTAGATCTGACGTAAGGATTCAAAACCCAGAAAGAACTCTCAGTATATCTACTACTGTGAATAGCTATATCTGACCTGCATAAGAAGACACTAGCAATCACCATGGTAATAGTTAGAATACAGCCAATGACAGCACCCGCGACAACTCCGACATTACTGGAGCCTGAAGCACAAATATGGAATACATTTAATTAAATCTTGGAATCTTCGAGGTCTACCTTTAGTTATCTCCATACCTTCACTTCATACCTGCATGTTCACGAACACTGTGGTCTAGAGGTAGGATGTCTAGCTTAAGAAATTGTGTAGCACTAATGAGCAAAGTTATTAGTTTAAACATATTTATTGACCAAAATGTCATCATATTGGATAAAATGGGTACCCGGTAGGAAGAGATGGGATTGTGAAAATAAACCTTCTAATGCTGAAACGGATGCTTGCTTTAGATGACCCCCAGGGATTTGCGAAGAAATGAGTTCACCGTGATTTATTTACCGGGGTAAATACTAATATATTAGCATGAACTCGCTTCATAAACGGACTGTTTATTTCTTGTAACACTGAACGGAGTAGTCTATCTCAATGAGCTTCCCTGGGGTTCATTAGCGGTCTTTACCTGTGGAACCTCAAAACCTATCTATTCACAAAATACTATCAATAATCGTTGTATGGCTAAGTGCAATCATGGAGTATTATAAGTTTGTGTGAGGCAGACCTAGACTGATAACCTTTTTTAAATTTTTTAATTTATTATTTTTATATTTTTTAAAGGCATAATATCACAGTTGATAAACATGTAAAATCGAACAAACGAATTTCGATCTGAGACTAATTACGCTTGATTTATCCACCCGAAAGTTATTATTTAGTGATGTACTTATCCCCCGGCACTCGATAGTTATAAAACAAATCATATTTTATATTAAATAGGGGAACGTTCCGCTATTTATCTTGTCATTGAAGCATCTCTATTCTGAGCATGAGTGTGCGAGCAAACAGAGTTATGTCCCTTTACATGATCTCTAAAGAGCCGTTGGCCGCAGAAGGATTGCAGTGAAGATTTGTCAAACACACAGCGGTGGAAAGCTTTTTGGAAGTACAAACATGATTTTATGTATGTACTTTGCAGTTATAGCTAAGAACTAGTCCAAAACAACCATAAATATCTGTGATATTATGCCTTTAAATAAACAAGTCTCTCTCTCTCTCCCTGTCTCTCTCTTTGTGTGTGTGTCTCTCTCTCTCTCTCTCTCTGTGTCTCTCTCTCTCTCTCTTCTCTCTTCCATGCATTCCTCAATTACTTAAGTAAAACATATGTGCTTAAATAATGTATTTGATGTCAAAGTATAAATGCTTATTGTGCTTGATCTCATAGCATAAGTACTTGCATATATATTGTATTTTATCTCAAAGTAAGTATGTGCATCTTGTATAAATACTTACACATTGTGTTCAATCCCTTAGAAACTGCTTACATATAATATTTGATCTCAAAGTATATGCTTATACACATTGTATTTGATATCAAGCTTGTGCTTACATATAATATATTGGGAACAAATGCAGCTGTATTGCACATTTACGATTCATTAATAATAATACAAGTAATGTAAGGGATGTGGATACACATGTGGATATGAACAATACATTTTATGATTTGATCAGGAATACTGACATGAGAACATTATTGCCAATTCTTCATGGGAAATACTTGAAATTCCTTGAAACCTTTCTGATGTAAAGTTGCTTGTAGAATTATGTAACACAACCACACTGTTGATGCAAAGTTTTATTCTGAATGAAATTAATAATACATTCTCCTTAATATACGCCACTGATGACAATTGAAAATACCTTCATTGGTTTTATGTGATTACGTTGAAATTATAACAAATGATTCATAACACGGTTTGGCGATTCTACTGTATGTATACAACATGATAATTGTCGACTTCATGAGTACTGTCGACTTAATGATGACTATTGTCGACTTCATAATGAGTATAGTTGACTTCATGATGAGTACTGTCGATTTCATGCATGATTATTGTCGACTTCATGTATTGAGTATTGTCGACGTCATGCCGAGTATTCAACATGACTTTCATTTCTAATCTGTAAATTTGGCAAATGTGACTTCCTGAATGACTCAGCACTATATAACATTGATCTTATGCGTAGTCTCGACTCATACAATATATAAAGTATAATTATACATATTATGAAAGAAAACGAAAGAAAAACGTTCAACTTTCTTGTTATTTCAACACACCGCTCTCACATCACACATATCTTTACACTCCAATGGCAGTAATGTGCGAATCTAGCGGAGAAAAATAGAAATAAAAATATCGAGAATAGGTCCCCGGATGTTAGTGTGAGTCCTGGGCGATTAAAAATGGCGGACTGCTAACGAAGTGACGTGTCTGTCAGTCTGTGTGCACACGGCCCTAATCAGGACTCCCTGGAGCCGAGATGGAATTCAGGAATTCAGGAACGACTTGATCTGGAAACCCACTACATTTGCCATAGCTGTCTGTTCCAATTTAGATGTAACTTCCATTTAAGCTAATCCATCAATTATAGACATCACGTCAATTTTAGATAAACATCAATTTTAGCCACTCTTATCTTAGTTGTCCCATTCACATTTAGCTATATGTTCCATTATTTTAGCTATCTGTTCCATTATTTTAGCTATTCGTTCCATTTCATGTTAGCTATGTTCCATTTTAGCTAAATATTTGATTCAAATTATTTTTATCAAACCTTTAATTTTGGCCATTGGGTCGATTTTAGCTATCCGTTCGATTGTAGCTATCCGTTTGACTTTAGCTATCCGTTCCAGTTTAGCTGACCATTCCATTGGCTCAATTTTAGCTGCAGGGAAAAAATAAATCGCTATTCTTTCAATTTTAGCAACTCGTTCCATTATATATACATCATTTCTCTCGCGTGGAATAACTATTAAAAAATCTAAATAAATGCATAATCTCAGTTATCAACTTTGTATATCAAAAATAGCTTAAGATATATCTAAAGATTACAATGTAAAATGTAGTCTAACACAACAAACGTAGCTATGTATTTCATAACTTCATAACAATTGTTATAATTATATAACCATGATAATCAAAGCTCTCCACATGTAACGAGTTATATATACCAATACAATGCCACATCTCGCCGGTTAGTATTTCAAACCAACATGTCTCCGAGTTGGGTTCTATAAGCTAATTGATTAGGCCTAATTAATCGAGGAAGAACACGGTCTCTTTAGAAAGGTATGTACAAACATAGTTACCATGCATAAGTCGAACATGCCAATCATTCATACAGTTAATACGTGTATACATGTGTATACATGTGTATACATGTGTATACATGCCGGCTATGGACGGGAACTAGAGTGAATTTGCTATAGTCTACACCTCTTTTCAGAGGAAACAACGTACACGAACTAAGAAGAAAATTAATAATGAAACAACGACTACACCGAAAACTAACGCAAAGGAAGAAACAAAAAATAGTATCAAGGGATAAAAAAAAAGAAATATTGGATAGTTTAACGATATGGCGATGTAATTAGGAATATTGTGGCTTTTAAGCTCATAAGAGGATTTATCGGTTTCATTAAGGACCTTTTCTAGGCGATTTATATCGAATTTTGTTTCCCTCATAACGATTCTACACGTATTAAAGGGTAGACGTTCTAAAACTGACCCATTTGTGTGTGTGTGTGTGCGTGTGTGTGTGTTTTGTTGTTGTGCTTTTAAGAGCATAATCTTTGTCAAATTGACTCAAGCCCAATTTCTGTATTACAGCATAACAGTTCTCAAAATTACGAACACGTTTCTATATTTTCACGAGCATAGTCGCTGTCAAAATTCATTTGAATACAATTGTTCTGTTCCAGTGTAACCGTTCCAAAATTGACTTGGATGCGGGTTACCCATTATCTATTAAGATACAATAGTTTCCTTTTCCATTTTCTGTACCTAAGTTTGGAAAAGAAGCATTAATGTTATATATGTGCTACAACCGTATTACCTTATTATATAGTCTAGGTTTATCGAAGCTCTCATATCCATTATGAGACCATAGCACTCGTAAGTGGAGGATCCCCGTATATTAGAGCGTATTCGTTAAAAAAACTAGACCAACCCTGGGGTGATGAAATTAGCCAATGAACAAACACTCATGATGATACGAGTGGCCTCATTGGCTAATTTCATCACGCGACCGTCACCCTAGGGTAGGCCACGTTTTGAATCTAATACGCTCTAAGAGATCGCTACGAGAGTCCTTATGGTCTCGTGGTAGATAAAAGAGCTTCGAGCAACGATACCCTGGCCAGTATACCCCTTTCGTTAACCACAGGCCTGGATATGGTAGCGCAATCGGATCAACCGAGCGATATCCACAGATATCCTCTCGGACCTCAATGGTAGTTTACCATATTGACTGATTTCCATGTGTCGTAAACGGGCTCATGTACCGACCCAGTCAGTGAAGATAACTCATTTGATCAGGAATAACTCTAAAATATACCATTGACCTGTTTCCTTGTGTCGTAAACAGGCACATGTACCAACCCACTCAGTGAAGATAACTCTATTTGAACAGGGATAACTCTAATATTCAATTTATAACGTGCATTTTGATTGGTTGGTAAGAAACTTATCCAGGTAACGTTGCCACTTGCCCGGGATCTTGGCAGATTTTACCAGAGAATGAGGCTATAGATCATTATCCGCCATAATCCGCCATTATGGAAACCTAGAATTGAGGTACGAGCGAATAGTTCCGATCCGGAATGTCGCGAAGTTGCTACGAATGATGGTAGCGTTGTACTGCTATAGTCTATTCGTAACGATAGGGGCTGTCACATCTTGTTCGAGAATATTTTCAAACCCACTCGCGACAACTCGTAGTAGATGCAAGAGCTTCGAGAAACTATACCCCGTGCATATTATCTCTAACAGACTTCGTACATTAATATATAAAAGTAAATGAATTGTGAACTTCTATTTTGCGACTTCAAATATTTGATTTTCATAAAAGGTTCATTTATTAGTACATGTATGTCACATGAACGTTGTAAATGTTGGATATGAATCTTCCAAATATGGAATTTGTAAACAATGAATTCGAATACCAGGTTTTAATAACCCTGTGTGTATATATTAGTATACGTTGCTATCTTCTATTAAGTTGCAACATTTGGTTTTGGGTGAAATATGTCAATATAAACTGTTCGTATATATGATAGTTGCTATACCTTATAACTATCATAATATATATTAGTTAATTGACAATTGCCACGAATACAACTGAAACATATAAAACACAACAAAGGACAACAAAATACGAGAGAGCTACCCAATCAATACTTGTTTTGTTTATGTATTCACGTGTTTTAATAATTGTATTATAGTATGATCTATACTAATTATGGTAAGTTAGCAGCTAATTAGTAACTAGATATTAGTATGTTAGAATATTAGTAGACATAATAATAAATGAACATGTTGAATGATAGCTATACCTAGTCAAGAGGGGATCATCATTGGTATAATTTGGCATAGAAAAACTGCAAGGTTTGAAACGCAAATTGCAATATCGTAATAATAATAACGTTTCATAATTATATAATTACTAAATTAGCCATTACATATAACTATGGAAAACGTTACTATAGATATATTTGTGCATATGACGAAAGAAGGTTTTCTTTTCATGAACAAACTCAATTAATAGAATAAAGTTGACGTTAATCCAATTTAAAAAAGAAAAATAATGACGTAGAAGATATAATTCAGATTTTGAAATGCATGCGTTGACGTAATTCATGGCTTGAAAGTTAATTTGGCATGAAATGAATACAGGATGTAATTCTAGTTTATTAAATATTGTACTTTTATTATCCATTTATGAAATCTATTATATGCAGAATGAGCTGTATGGTTTCAAATTCAAATGTGGGCGATGAAATTTAAACCACTACGGAAGTCTACCCCTTAGGAATTAAACCCAAGCATTATTTTAATTGCTAACTGTCATTCATAATACTAGTACATACATTCACAAACCATGTAGATATAAAACTGATGGAAAAGTAGCTTCTAAAATATCTACAAGCTAAAGTATAGACAGTTTAGGTGGTTAGTTTCATGACCTCAGGTAGTTAAATAATAAATATATACTACGTAAACAATATTTCATGATTATATATCTCAATATTTACAGATAAACATGTTGTAGATTTCGGCTACATTCCGATTTTTGGTGTCCTTCACAAATACATGTACATTTTCAAGTATATATGCTCTCTCGTTTGAACTACCGGTATCTGGTTAAGTGCAACCTTAAGGAGCCATAATAATAATTATAAATAAAGAATACATGAATTATTACGATTACCGAATGCATGCATTTCGTTTAACACCAAGTCAGATATTTAACTGCTGCATTTCGTTTAACACCAATTCAGATATTTAACTGCTGTATTTCATTTAACACCAAGTCAGATATTTAACTGCTGCATTTCGTTTAACACCATGTCAGATATTTAACTGCTGCATTCTTAATTAGAGATCGAAAAGCACGTTAGCACCGTTTTAATGGCAATGTAACAATCGCCATGTTCGGACATCGGCGTTTTCAGTAAGTCATCTCGCAAAGAATATTCTTAATAATGGAAACGTGTGAGAAAAAAAACTGTTAACATCATCCGATTTCATAACCAAAATGTTTCAAATTCTTGTATATTACTGATTTTTTTTAATCCATCAGGTACATTATTAATAATCAAGAATAGTTACAACTTTTATGCAAATAATATTATGAAGACATTAGTAAACCAAATATGAAATTATTACATTTTCTGTTGCCAAGATATGCGCCTATGGCGTCTATGTTATTTTCTTTTATAAACGAATTTTTCTCACACATTAAAAATAGGTTTGAAAGACAACGCACAAAAATAATTAATAATAAAATAAAACAATAAACACATGACAGTGATGGAACACTGTCATTGGGTGTGGTGTACGACGGTGTATTAACCCTCTCCATGCTGAAGAGAGTTAAGAAGTTATGAAGCGGACCAATCGAAACAATAATTCAAAATCTTCACAAACATTTCAAATATTAAAACAAAACCTATTTTTGTAATAGCGTCCAGCGCCACGTTTGATATGAACCAGCATCCAAACAAAGCCAAACTAAAACCGTAAATATTATATAATACAATATCACAAAGAAATTACCATCATTATATGAACTATATAGACTGTAATATAAATGGTTTAGTAGTAATACGAATAACTAGCGAGGATAGAACAAACATGTAATAACATGAATGCAGAATGTGTCAGTTATTATGTACAATTATTAATTTATTTGATGATATGTTTATGTGAAAAAGTCGTTAATTTCTATGATAGCTAGACCTCGGTTAAGACCATCTGAAATAAAGATGACCTTTCTCTTTTCATATGAAGGGATAAAAACCGTACAACTAGAAACTTAAACGTTGTCAATTGACAACTGCTTGCTAAGTATAAGAAATAGCTTTTAATTCACAGGGATTTTGTAACCAAATTATTCTTCACTGAAGAGTATAGTATTATGACAGCAAGAACAGTTAGGTTCCTGTTCTGTGTCCGAGCCAGGAGTCCTACCGTGGATGCTGTGGTTAATCTAACTATTTCTGCTGTGTATGGTATTGGTTGTGACACTATAGCATACACACATCATATAAACTTCCAGAAATACAATTATCCTTGCGAAGAACAAAAAAAAACCTTGGATAACGAGAACTGCGGAAGTTTTGTAGAACAAATCCTACGCAACCATAATCCTCGTGCCTCGTGTACGGAGCGCTGTCGTCTATCTAAATATTAATTAGCTACCCATAGAAAGAATGAATACACTGTCTACAACACGGAAGAACACTCGCGCTTCAGAAATACTTCCCAACAAGAAACACATTTGCACAGATCACAGAAAAAAACAGGAGAACAAATGGATTTTCCTCTCGCTCTCTCTCTCTATCTATCTTTCTCTCTCTCGTTCATTTTCATTTTCATAATTGCTCATCCAATGAAAGATTGGAAATGGCGTCACCATCACGTCCTAAAACTTTCTCCACTTTCGTTAGTCGTTGTTTTAGTCTTTGCTGAGTGCTATTGAAGTCAGCGAGAAGACGTGCGAAACGTGTTTGTAAAGTGTCTAACCCGGAGTCTATTCTCTCCATTCTCTGTTCCGAGGTTTCTCGCTTTTCCTCGTCCTTCTTCATAGCTTCTTCGTCCAGAAGGTTGTCCTTCTTCAAGATTTGTCTTCCGCATTCGATCAGTTTCCTCTTGGCATCCGGATACTCCGTGAGCGCATCCCACAGATCATTCTTAGACAGACAGAAAAGGTCACTATATCCCAAACTACGAACATTAGCAGTCCTTCTATTGCCTGTCTTGTTTCCTGCGATGTTCAAAATGCTGACCTCTCCGAACACACTCCCTTCGCTTAACGTCGCGAATACCGTATGACCGTCGTCCCCTACCACGGTCAGTTTACCCCTTTTGACAATGTACATCTCCCTGCCTATGTCCCCTTTCCTACAAATGTAATCGCCCGGACTGAACACCTGAAGCTTGAGTTTGAGCACAAGCTCCACGAGCAGCCCGGGCTCGCAATCCTGGAAAATTATCACTCTCTTTAACGTCTCGAGATGCACGTGAATAGCCATTTCCGCTTTGAGCTTGTCTGGCAACGCGCACAACACTTCCTCTTCGTTCAGGGACTGTTTATTCGTCCAGAGGTAGTCGAACCATTTTATCACTCTCTCCTCCAGTTCCTTGCTGACCTTCCGGAATTCCATATATTGCTTTACGCCGTCCATCTTCTGTTGGAACTCGGAACGGGCCGCGTTCATGTTCGTGATCATGCTACCCACGTTTCCGACGATGGTGGCGAAAATCAAAACTCCGATCAAGAAATCCACAACAACGAACAAATACTCCACGTCTCTCTCGGGTTGAGGCGTTTCACCGATTGTCGTCAACGTCAAGGTCGACCAATAGAAACTGTAAACGTATTTGCGACTGAGAGGCTTGAATTTTGGCAAAGACACGTTTCCGTAAACCCAGTTATCCGTTCCGTACCCTATAGCTCCGCTTATTGCAAAATATATACAGGCATTCCAGTGAATAATGATGAGAATATACAAGACAAGATGAAGAATGCGCCACATGTTGGTAAAACTCGTCCGCGTCTCCGTCCGATCGAAAAACTCCAATAGGCGCTTGACGCGGATCAGCCGGTTGAACCGGATTTCCGGTCTGTTGAGGCCGGTGAGGAAGTAGAAGAGGTCTGTGGGGAGAACGCTGATGACGTCGAGGATGAAGGTCCTGGTCTTCATGTAGTTGTCCCGGAGCTTCCCAGCGTCCGTCACCATTAGACCTTGCTCTAGGTAGCCTGAAACATTTGGAAACTAGACATCGGAAACCATAATTATAGTGATGAGTTTTTACGTTTCTTTTCACTGGGCCACAGTTATTAACTGCCTGATGATGTCGGCATAGTTGCTGACGAAACGTCGTAGTTTATCTTATAGTTATATGTACATAGACATTTCATTTATATTTATCCAACTTTCCAGATAATGTAAGATGTAATATGTAAGATCCGATGGATGTATTATATAAATTATATGTGTGTATGTAAAGGTGGTCCACAACAGCCATTACTATCATCTGGAAGCTGCCAAGACACGTTTGTTTTTAACATCCTTCATATATCTTATCTGATGCGTCAGCGCTTTTCTTCCCAGAATCCATTGCTGGAATTCTCCACAGCAGACGTAAATAGAATGCACTTGCATAGTTTCTTTTAGCCACGTGACCAGAAACCCGTGTGCGAGTTATTCGTTCCTAGAATAATTGGTTCTTTAAAAAGGAAGACATTCTTGCAATATCAGCATTAAAAACAAACGTAAACTATACCTATTTCTACACCGTTTATAGTAGTTGTAACGGAAGTCTTCACCAGTAGGCACCAAAGGTTCTGATTTGGTCTCGTAGCAACAGGAATTAAATTTGTTCCAGCGTTTACATGTCTGAAGATTTCTATTTTTAGAACATGTTCGTCATCAAATGTAAAACGGTTTTCAATGAAGTGTAGCATGTAAGGTACTCTAGCGTGGATAGACTCAACAGTCTTGAACAGACAGTACACGTAGTCTCAGAGACTTAGAACTACGCGCGCAGATTGTTGTTGGTCTATGTGTTACACAAAAATGGGTAGACCAGACCTATATATACGTACCTTAATTATATGCATAGGGCCTACTATTAATACTCGATACCTATTTCGTTGTTACAGTTGTAACGTTTGAGATCCAATCAATTAAATTGTGTATTATACGTATACATACTCTGTGGTTACATTAGGACAATTTATAAGATACTTCATAGTTTGTTATATATACCTATATTGTACATATTTAATTTCATACTAGGGTGCTAGGTATGCGTTTTTACGACCATTTCAACTCTGTTTCGTCATGCTATATATACAGTTAATGGTTAAAACTATTACACGTATATACCATATTATATGTATCGTATCTTCTTGTACTAACCTATACCACCACTTATCATTCTTCGCTTAAGTAGGCCTACA
>JAUTBV010114024.1:0-13902 GCA_032361325.1 Lepetodrilus fucensis
TCCTCCAGATCCCTCACCAGACTTCGGATAATTAAAGATTATTTCACTATATATGGGGCCTATATAATGCAAAAGTGTCATTTACATAGACAGAGTTCCATTACGCCAGGCGCCTACGTTTCAAAATTTTCTGTGATAAAACTTGAGTAGGCCTACTAAAAGATGTAGTCTAAATTTCTTTGCCGATGCCAGGAAATCACATTTTATCAAACCTACATTTTTCGAATTTTCGGGATGCATATCACCTTTTCCACAATAGATATACTAATATAACATTGTGGATTTTATTTCTAGATACCAGGAAATCACACTTTGTTATGCCTATATTTCTATATTTTCGGGGAGCACACCCCAGACCACATTTAGAAATGTTCGGGAAGCACACCCCAAGACCACACTATAAAATTAGAATATATACATATACATCTAGATAACAATGTGTTGTTGTTGTTTTGTTTCTTTTCTTTACTATACAGGAAATACAGGAAATTATACTTTGCTATGCCTACATTTACTTTTTTTTTTCTCGAGAATATGCCAATAATTTTTGTTCTGTAGACACCAGGAATTCGTATTTTAATATGTTTAGATTTAAAATGTTCCGGTGCTTAAACTTGGGTGTTAAAAATCTGTCAATATAGTTTTCGATGCCAGGAAATATCATTTTATAACACCCACATTTCGAAATTTCGGGGAGCATATACCTCCCATACCATACTAGATAACATGTATTTATATAAATAGATACCAGGAAATTGTACCTTGTTAGGCCTGCATTTCTAACCTACTAAATAACGCTCGTAGATGGGACGCTGTAGAAATCAAGAAAAACAAATCGAGAAAGAAAAAGAAAATGGCATCACTGGGCTTTCATATTCCCCGCTCCCTAAACGTCAGGTGGCGCTGCAAAACCGGATGAAGCGTTTTCCATGTGTTGTTCTGACAGCTGTCGAAGTGTTGAGCAGTTGAGCTTGGAAGTGGGGTCGCTCTGCGTTGAATTTTACAATGAAAAACCACCGGGTGATTCTTGGATGGTTGACGTCCAAATCTGCCCGATGGGTTGACAGAGGATGCAGGTAGGAAGTGTTGAATACAGCGAGACGGAAAGAGCCGTTGTAGTGGGTGGGTACGAGTGCCAGTTTGATGCCAGTGCGGCAGTGGGGAATGGTAACTCGCCCGTCGCTGAACGGTTTGTTTATCTTCACGGCCAGTGTTGACAGTGTGTGAGATGTGGTAGATGAGGCGGCCCCTAGTTGGACACGGCGGTCGTTGAGGTAGTAGTCAAATCATTAGTTAGAACTTAGATATCCAGTGTCGCTCATACTAGTCCGTAGTCACATTGCAACAAATACCACATGTGTTTATGTGGTGTGGTGTACTGTGGGTGTGTTTAGGGTATGTGTGCGTGTGTACATGCTTAATAAATGTATGTGCACGTGCATGTACATGTGTCTGGTGTGTGTGTGCGGTGTGTGTGTGGTGTGTGTGGTATGTGTGTGTGGTGTATGTGTACATGTGTGTATGTGTACCCGGTACATGTGTACATGTGTGTGTGTAGTAGACTAGTAGTATGTGTGTGGTGTGTACTTATCCTACCTTTCATGTAAGTTCCTTCTGATTTTACAGATAGTACAAATATCCATATACACCGCATGGGAGGTTTACCCACTGCTATGACAATGACATAATGTCTTTCCATAGGAGTCGAGGGCAAGCGACGTCACAATTATATGACGTTGGAGTGATCAAGTAAGGCCAAAATGGCCTACGACTTATTTAGGCAGACAAATGTTTTGATTGAATTTAGACATCATGTTCACGTACAGTAACATGATGGTAGGATACATTTGTTGTCATCTCGTCCCTCTGGGTATTGATGTACCCCGAGGGGTACACAGGCTCTCGTGCAGGGTCCATCATTCCATATACCCCTCATGACGAGTTGACAACATATAATGTGTGTGTGTGTGGTTTTTTTTGCATGTGTGGTTTTGCATGTGTGTGGTGATGGCTATTCTAGTAGTGTGATTGTAGTTAATTACTTTATGTTTGGAACTGTTACAATCTGTTTGTATTGAGAGGACATACATGTGTGTAAAAGTATATACAGTATCCATTGCAGGGCTAGATAGACTAACATATGCCCGACGTACAGGGGCAAGTTAAATTGCACTGCGGTCAACTCTCCTTTTTAACATTTTGCACCTTTGATGGCTTTGCTACTTGCCCTGACTTGCTCTGCGGGCAAGTAACTCAAAATGTTAGTCTACAGCCCTGTTATCCATAACTCAGAACCATTTCAGTATTTGGATCACAATTTATTGTTAAGATTTTCTCCTCATTTTCCTGAAGTACTTGTACTTTTGTAGTAGGGCCTGAACGAATCATCGGTACTTCACTACCTGGGACCGAGTCGGGTTTATCAAAGACTCGTCCAAATTAGGACTTGAGGACCTGTAAGTGAAATAACTTCCTCATGAAGTTCATGATAGGTTCAAACATCAAAGTAGTACATGTACAATGCTGAAATTTGACTACTAGTACTAACTTCCCTATAGATACTGTTCACATACAGTTGGGTAGCCAAATCTCGATTTGATTTTGTTTTCAGCCATTTGTATATCGCTTAAAAATAAACGATCCACAGATGATAGAGTTCGAGGCAGGTCCAAGCCCCGGGTATCCGAGTCCGAAATAATGAACCTGTTCAGGCCCTATTTTGGTTAAAATTAGAACCTAACTTTTATATGGATGTCATACTTTACTACTTACTAAATGACTAATACTAAATGATGCTCATTGTGTCGTGTACATGTATGTACATGTGTACTGGTGTAGATGTGTCGTCCTTAACCCTTTCACCCCACCGACCATGTACCGGGTCTGCATCAACTCAGTCTCATGAGTAAATGTGCCCTCAGTTCTGAAAATGTTCTGTTATCATTACCTCAGTATATACATGTCACCCTCAGTTCTGAAAATGTTCTGTTATCATAAATGTCGCCCTCCTATTATTAATCCATGATCAGATACAGATTACAGTATTATCTTAAACTCAAATACGCTTTGACTTGATAGGCTGAAGGTCAGGAGAGATGCATTACTACTAGGACACATTCTGTGAGTAACATGATCTCGTTAATCCTGCCATCAAATCATAACCATTTTACTTATTAGTTATAATAATAATATTCTATAAATATATTTTTTTTCTTTCTGAAAATGCCACTTCCACGTAAAACATGTTATCATTTAATGAAGAACCAGCAATCTAAAGTATCTAAATAATTTATTCCATAAGATCATGTGGATCTATACACTCTTTCATTAACACTTGTTTATTGTTTTAACATATAATTGTTGTTGTTATCATGTTATATATTACTGCTACACCAGCTCTACCAGTCTACACTAAGCTTGGCCCAGCTACAGTTGACATATGGAGATGGATGTCTCATATTACTGTAGTTTTTCTTAGACTTTAAATACTAGTTTTGTCGGACATTGAAGCTGTTCTTGTACTGCCACATTAACACAGGGCAGGGTTCTGACAACACTAGTACAGTTGTCACAGGCTGCATACATACATCAGCATGTTCACCACTGGGACATGGCAGACTTATTTTATTTGAGCTGATGTTTCCAGTTGTATGCCTCCTCCAACAATAGTATGCTTCAAATATGTTTATCGGACACCTTTAGAGATTTTGTTAACATGGTTAAAGGGAATAAGTAGTACTAGTAATATAATGATAATGTGTATTTATGTTGTGCTAGACACCATGCACAAGGTGCATACACAAAGTGCTACACTATTATTACCCAGGTCATTGGATCAGTGTGCTCTTACACCTTCTCAACTCCCTGGGGAGTAATAAACCTAAGCTGCCATTTCATGTGCTAAATTGTTAATATTCACAAATTCATCTCGTCCTATCTTGATCTACTTTAATAGCTGGTAACCCATATGTGCACAAATGTGTTGTGGCTTTTATATGTTGTATGAAAAACAATTGTAAGTTGTTCATTTAAAATGTAAGCACATTTATGAGTTACCGTTATTGTAAATGATAACATTTTGCAAACATTACATTTTACTTACTGACAAGTATCGTACTATTAACAAGATTAACAACCTAACATTTTTATGAGACCTATTGTAAAATACTGGTTGGGGGATATGATAACAGTTTCCGGTACCTCGACCGTATTATGGATTCAGTATGCAATCCATGCTAATAAACTTTTCATAACCATCATATATGATAATAATCCATCTTTTAAGATAAATCAGTGCCTATGCATTTATTAATATATAAGAAATATTCATTGCCCAGTGAAAGTTATGATAGACAAATTGCTTGAACACAGAACAGTGTGTTAGCTCAGTCCTATTTATCAAGGAGACAGATGCATTTCCTGCCTTGATTACACAAGTGCAGATAGTTTAAAAGGTCACATTTACTATTGAAGTCTGTGAGAGAGCATGGGTACAATGTTACAGATTAAGCTATCCATATATCTGGCATCACAAAAGAGTGATATATTATATACACACAAAAGAGTTGTTCGGTATGAATAAATGCAAAGAAATACAATAATTGCTGTCCATAAGATGTACATGAAGAACATTATTTTGTAGCAAGTGAGAACTGTTTTTCACATTTATTTGTGACAAATTTAGAATTAGTGCTGTAAATCGATGAAATATGAACTTATGGGTCTATTTTCATCATTATGCTTTCATAATTGGATATCCTTACAAAACTTGTACTACTAGATGTAGCATCAGCTTACATGACCTAAAATATTAAACTCTGTTATATCTAAATGTTTAATACAAGCAGCAATCAAGATTGTTGGCCAAGGATGCTCTATATCTTGTCAGGTGTTGTTTTTATGCTCAAATTTACTTGATCTACATTTTATGCTACTGTTTCTCTATCATGTGTACTGTGATTAGCTTTTAGCTGCCTGGACTTCATCTAGACTAGTAGTAGCCTATACGCAACCTTAACCTTCTCCCTGCTGAATAAAATCAAAGTGTTCTATTTCTGCATGTGATCGGGCAACTTAAGTCACCTTCAGCAGGGAGAGGGTTAAACATTCTAAACCACGTACATGTACCAGGAATTATTTTAATGGTTGCCAGTGTTTGCACATTTTGAAATATCTGTCAGCACTCTACTTTGCCCAAATATTCAATACTTGGTCACTGTTATCAGGTTATGTATTTTCCCCCTCATAGTTTGGCGATGCTTGTGACTATTTATGCCCCAAAAAAGGTGTGTTTTCTTACGACATTGACATCCTGACATTTATGTGAAACTGGGTCCTTGACTTGGCCAACAGTGCATTATGTCAGTAACCAGGTGACATAACTAGAGCAAGCCGTATATAGTAGTACATGTAGTAGGTATGAGATGCTTTGTGACTTGGAATTCAACATTCATCTCTTTCAAATTGTGTTTGATGATGCATGTTAAACATGCACTCAAACTGTGAAACCCTTGCCATGCAGGGGACCAAGTCACACTAAACTTTTCCCTCCAGTAACTTTCAGAAATTTGCTGAAGTAGAAGTTGTTTACAGATTTAGTTCCAGCCATAATCGTAACATCACATTGTCTCATAAATAATAAATATATTTTGTTTTTGTATAAATCTGTATAAAATATATATAATGTGGGTTCATAGTGCCTGTTTTCTTTTGCACTATAATCGTGTATCCAGTGTTCGAAATAGAGCCCGTCCGCGACGGGTTATTTTCAGCGAAGACGGGTAACGTTTTATCCTTGCACGCCCGCATGTCGTGTTACTTTTTGTTCGTTTTTCAAGATATACATCGTCGATCACTGCTCAACATGTATGAGGACGGGTAACTTCTCAGACTTACCAGTCATCATGGCTGGCAGTGAAATTGCTGGAATTTTATACACCGGTATTATGATGAATTGCACTGGAAAGGTGATAACCGAAAACACCAATAATACTATAATGTCGTGATGTTGGAGTACTAATAAACTAATGAAGTAGTTGTTTATTACAGTGCCACGCATGTATGTACAGATTACATTTGCATAGGTAAAACACATGTAAAATGGACATGCAAGGCTTCATTATGGCCGAAGAGACACCAATACTAACAAATATACTAAGTATATTGCTTCTAAAAAGTGTTTTCTCTCTCCTTTGTTATGCACAAGATTGTCTTATGCATGGCAAGTTTAACACGTGAGAAGCTGTGAAATATTAGATTTGTAAATTTTAAGATGTTTTCCGTTGTTTACTTGTACCCAAAGTGTCTACATTGTTGTTGTTGGCCATGCTATGATATGCCGTCTGTAGAATTTGATTAAGTGTGATTCTATGGGCCGAGCGACAGCCTGCCAAAGAGAACTACTACAGTATCAGTATCGATAGATCACGGTATGTAGTCAACACCCAACTTGTTGACAGCATGTCGTTATCATCTGTCGTAATACACCACATTGCCGTGCCAGACAAGTAAATCTACGTCAAGAATGACTCACTCAAATCATGAGCCATTGCCAATTCAAAAGCAAGTGATAGCTAGCATTTCATGTTTTGACATCCCAAGTATTGTATCGAAATACGTGCTTGTTACACAAGTCGCAATTCAGGATTGCAGACACGAGATGATATAGACAGGATGGTCATTATGTAAATTGTTACGCACCCTTTAGAAAATGAGTTTTAGCTAATGCGCTCGGAAATAGCAACTGTTCCTAAATGTCATTATACACAGCATGACAGCGTGCATTTCTTATAGTTTGAACAGCTGTCTCGTGAGATTTAATAGTAAGTGTATTAGGGAGCGGGGCTTCTTGAACGAGACATTTGTGCATTTTAATGTCACTCATCTGACATATTGAGTACGTTTTCTAATCCGTGTCGGAAACATTGCAGCACTGATGTCATCGTGATGGAGATAACGTTTTGTATTTTCCTCATTCCAAACATTAATGTCCATGTCCAAAACAGGAAATGACGCTACCACTTCCTGTCATGCGCTGAATGTCACAGGTAGGATATATGTAGGATATCGTCTAGATTGTCAGCATTCATGTGGGTAATAATGTATGTCATTGTGTATGTATGTCAAAGCTATACGCCAACAACCACACAACACTTCAACCGCCTGTCAGCCGCTTAATGTCACAATTAGAATATCGTTTTGATTGTCAGCAGTGTTTGTGTAATAATGTAGGTCGTTGCTTATATGTCAAACCTATTGGGAAGTCATCGAAGAGTAATGTCATGGTACTTATTTTACTACCTACCTCAATATAGGTGGGTGTTTTCTAAAGCAATTTCATCCCACTTAGATTAATCATCGGTAGCTGCGTCCAATAGCTCTAACATTACCGTGCTTGTACAATTGGGATAGACTAGTAGATTTTTGTTTTATGCTATGTGGGTGTATGCCACACAGTCTTCCCTCTTAGTTCAACTGCATCAGCCTTGATTTATTGATATTATCGTCTTACATCGTATTTAACTTTCCACAATACCTGCGTCTCAGATTGGTCCCTAACATAGTGTATGAATACATTTATACTTCATTTAATTCATTGAATTTCTTACCGATATGCATATGGTACAGTGATGGTACATGCCAACTAAATATTTCTCCGAATAATTGTAGTTAATAAAAACACCACGTATGAAGTCAGCATTGGTCTATTCGTAGTTGGTGGGCATGCTCCCGCTATCAACTCCAAATAATCTCAATACGTTCAGTACACGTTTCTGGTTATAACTTTGATCCTAAATCTCCCTATTCGTGGCGCATTCAATTCTATCAATAATGGTATTTATTCCACAAACAAGCGTGTTTAAATTAGCCGTAATGCCTTGATGGAATGATGGAAGTATAGAAATACCCGCTACCTGAAAGCTTTGCCAGTCACAGATACTAACAGATCATTCTATCTGTTCTATCTGTTCTGTTATCTCATCGCGGACATCTCACTGTGGCATTGTATGTCATCCCACATGTACAATGACATCAAAGAATGGACCCCAATAATTCCAATGCTACTTTCATAGAGATAGCCCTAACTCCCGTGAAATCCATTCAGAGGTCACATTTCAACTGGGTTCAGGGTATTTACCATAAATACTACGGAATATTGATGTAGATGATTTATAGGAGCCCCGTTGTTCAAAAGAGGTGTGTCTTTTTTTTTTATCCCATTGCCTTATACGATGACTTATAAAAAGTTGTCTTCAAATATAATATATATTCTTGGTATTACACTTGCATAATGCCATGTATACTTTTATGTAGGTGGATAACATTTGCGGTATTCTGTAAGATTTTAAGAGTCGGAGGGTCAAGGACTGTTATTTGACCAAACAAATGACATTTTCCAACACTGTACATCCCGAAAGCTGGTCAATAAATGATCTTATTTACAGTTAACAGATTTCAATGGAACCAATATCTGACCTGAATCTACTAACGAACATTTTCTAAAACGTGTCCAAAACATAGAATGAACGACTAGTATGTATCGTTTGAAGTATAGATGTGTGCTTTCACTATCGCTATTGATTACAGTAATGAGCGCAAACACAGGGGAAACCCAGAACCTATAGTATCCATAAGTCTTCACGCTGTGGTCACGTGTAACCTCGTACCTTTAGGCGACAATTTCCATCATGTTTCTCTTGGACTGGTAATCTTATCTTCACTATGTGTATCAGATTGCAGGCCCATCTCTTTGAGCATTTATTCAAGTCACGTTATACAAGTTGGATATAGATTTATTTGACATATCTGCACAAGTGGAGTAATATTACGCAATTAGTAGACAGATGTCGTAGCTGCATGCATAAGCTGCACCAGCAGTATTCGATGTGCTTCCCTTTTCCTCGTTAGCTATCAGCGCCAGTTATTTGATTGGTTAATAAGGCACCTCCAGCACATAGCTCTTCCCGACGGCAGTCAGTAACTATCCTGATCTCGTTACAGCACCCCTGATCTCGTATTGCAACACCCGGGATCACGAGAAGTGTATTAACGTCCGTCAAGATTGTCACTGCGTGCAGATATTATCGCTTTTTATGGAAGATTAAAGAGGTTGTTATAGCACAGAGAGTAGTCAACAGGCGTCTTGCCTCTGCTTCTGATGAGATTCCAATACATTGTGGACGATCAGCATGTTCGCCCTGGCATAAATCACAACCCACTAGAACACCACCGTGTAAATATGACGCCACAGTATTCCCTTGAAGAACTGATGGAGCTGGCGTGAAAATAGCATTACGACGGCAGATAATTCCATGTCGTCTGAAATATCCCCAGTTAGTGTGCGGAATATCATTATCAGGCATGGGAGGAACAACTAGGGTGACTTCAGATCTATCCGTTCAGGGAGGTGACTGGTCTGCATAATTAGCTGCTGGTGGTCGCCTGAAAGAGGAAGTATTGTATATGCTTTAAACGTGTATTTGTTTACGGTTTATCGGGGTTATTTAAATAGCATTTATTGATTTTTGTCAAATAAAATATTCACTTGAACTATATTTCGTTGTATAACGAATGTTACAAAATGTCAGGTGCTTTCCGACCGTAATGTTTTGACTTTCGAATCCTTCTGACCATAATCGTGTTCCACACAATGTAAATTTAACAGAAATAAAATGGATACTGAGACATATAATTACATCGTGCAGAGTCCTGTTGTTCAGAACACATAGGTACGATTGAGCATGATTGACTGCATGTACGCCACAGTTTAGACACCTTTACACTTTTACTGCTACATTAGTTTTAGCGATAAAAATGTCATGTATGACTTTACTCTTGTAGCGGGTCCCTAAAATTTGAATTGTATAGCTACGCGTTTCGAGAAACAGAACCCTGTATTGTTCTCTGGTATCAAACATTAAAACAACTCATGTTAATAAGTATGTAAGTGCACGTGACAAACAACTCATGTTAATAAGTATGTAAGTGCACGTGACAAATCTATACCAATCAGTGCATGATTTAAACATATTTTTATTCAGCACAGAATGAGGATTGGTAAACAAGCTGTACAGCTTATTTCCATACCGCTCCTGAACATTTAATACAGATAATACATAAAAACATCAGTGCATCTTCCTGTATAAAATAGTTCTTCATGACATCGCTGTTCTAGCAGCTTATCACTGATGTCTCCTCACTGCTCTGAAGTGTGTCTAGACCTAAGCTAGCTGATGTCGAACCTGCCGCATTCCTTCTTATATTCTCCGCTTACATTGATCTCGTAATGCTGCAGCACTAAATAGTTCTCTGTTTAGTTTCTCTGTTTAGTTTCTCTGTTTAGTTTCTCTGTTTAGTTTCTCTAATGTGTTTCAACAATATGACTATCACAACATTTAGCAATCTCAGTAGCAGCTTCCGTGCACCACGTGCATGTACATACTGGACGTCGTAAACAAGCCTGCATCAGGTAAAGCACTTCAGGGTATTCTAGTATTCTATTAACCTTTAGAGCACAAATATACAGAAGATCACTATCAGATGATGAGGATAAAAAGGTTACAATTACACTAGTTTATGTGACTTTTATGAGATACCCGAATACAATAGCACATTGTTATGGCTATCAAATGTGTATATTTATGGATGCTTAGCACATGAAGAATCCATTATGTATTGACTTGACATATATCATATCTTTGACGTCTTTCAGCTGATTGTGAAATATGTGTCTATCATGTTTATGGAACTCGTACCATAGTATATATAGTAATCTAGGTATGCCATGTTTTGTTATTTTTCTTATACTGTCTTAATAATATATTTACATAAACACCTATTCTTTTTCGGATGCTATTCTTTTTCGCCATCGTTCAATCTTCAAACTTATTTTCTTATTTTAGTTTGAGCAGTTTAAACAACTATTCTAGGAAGCAACAAAGACTAATGCTTGTGCACTGTGTAGTATCAAGTGAAGCAATGTTTACTTCTCGTGTGACAATTAACGAGCTATTCTTGTTCACGAAGACATGGACAAATGTTGTATTTAAAAAAACGCTGCTTCAAATCTCTTATCTACACTACAGTAATACGAGTAACTATGGTGTTACGTGCATTTAAATGTAACAATTTGTAACAGGGTGTTACTGCAAGTTAACCCTACTCTTACCTACATCAGTACTACTAATGGCATTATTGTCACACGTTTAATATGGGTACCCGGGGTACGACATGATACTAGTGTAGTTTTCCAATGGTGAACATGACTGAATAGCCACGACCTATGATACATCTAGGTACCTATGCTGTGCTTTCCATGAACTATGTTGAAATATACGTGGTGTTAGTTCAATGTATGTTTTGCTAGTTTTTGTGTAAAGCAATATCATTAGATGTTCATAGTGTGCATGTTCTATTATTCTACTAGACAATTAATATGTTCATACGTGTGACAATTTGCTATACTACAAATATATGTAGATGAAATAGATTCCATCCGTTTGGACAACACAATGTCAGATCTATTCATCAGTACGCCTGTACTAAACATCTTGTTTTCGCGGTGTGATCTGTTTACCAGTTCAAACGCGGCAAGATAGGTCAGATATGAAAAAAAGATACTTACCAAAAAACTAAGATGTGTCTGAACCTGGATTAATATACCTAGATTACCATAGAACTTGATACCGTGCACGTAAATATTGAAATCAATATCAGACTTATAAATACCTTTGTGTTAAACGTAATATAACCTCTTATATCGGATTATAACGACATATAGAGATGCAATGATGTGTAGTTATCTCAATACCACTAGGAATAAGCAATTTACTTCACAAAATATGTTTTTGCTACTGAATGTATTGTTTATTCAAACTCAACGTGGGCCGACATTGCCCAACATAAATATTGCATCGACATGCTGCAATGTGAACCCTGCTCAGGGGTGCAGTGTGAACCCGTGTACGATGTTCATAAAGTCTGTGGATGAAATCCTGCAAAACACTCTTCAGGAATGCATCATGATTAGTATCTCGTATATTGTCTCCTAACAAATAGATGTTAAGTAGTTATATATACCGTATATAATAAATACGTATAATAATTTCGAACTATGTTCTGCGTGTAATAGTTTGGATGATTCACGTTCATAACGATATATCCACGTTTCCTACGAGCATAGGCAACATATATATACACAATACTCGCGTGAGTGTGTATCCATCCAGTCAAATCCCATTTCGGCAAATTATCACTTTAGGTGTATTTCATGAAATACCAATTAAGTAAATTAGGCAATTCGAATAAACTACATATAGATATTGCTCTGTTAATTCGTGAAAATGATTAGCGGTACGCAGACGTTAACGGAAGTTATCCCTCATTAAGTCCCACTTGACGTTGTAGTAGGTGGTACATCAAACCCACTGAGTGGCAAATAACCCACTGAGTTGACACGAAGAGCATGCTGTTCAAACACGGGTCATCTCCGACACAGGAATCAATGCAGTAATGGCTATCTATGTGGACCCATTGCTTCGTGCGACAGATTTCGGAGATTTCGTGTCAACCTCCCGGATACACCCATATATTAGGCCTACTGATGATCAGATCTAGAGAATATTACTATATTAGAAGCACTTTAAATTTAACAAAAATGTGGTGTAGCAAAATAACCTCAAATTTACAAGATCATTAAATGAAGAACGAAAAATTAAAAGCATCAGTGTAACGAATCAGCAATACACGTCTTCGTTGACTTGGATTAAATTATGTTCTGTATCCTTACTCATGAACATATGTCCAAGCGTTATAGTAGTCTACATATTAGTCCTTTTCAAAGACGTTCCGTAGCAATTCTTACGGTTTTTAATTTTTGAAAAATAAAATTGAAAAAGATTTCCACGAAACGTCCATGACAAGGATTAAGTAAAGATTATAGTATACTAGTATACTGTAAGTTGTTCTGCGATGCGGACAATAAATGACTCCTTCTAGCAGCAATGGTTTAACACTACAGCACGTGGGTCTGTTCACGACCCAGCTGTTCACATCTCCACCAGCAGTGTCCGCCCTAGCAGCCAGTGATCAATGTCTGACACGGCCTCCAGCCACAACGTCGTGTCGAGTCTTCTATAGGCCGATGAAATAATCTCACAAACCTATAGCGTTAAAGAATGAGGATATTGTCATTTCTAGCATATTATATAAGTAATGCTATCCATTTGCGGATGAATGAAAAATCGTTGAATTGCAATATATTCTGTTCCGTCAACTGTTAACAACGAGTATTACTGGTGTCAAGTATTGCCTTGCGGCATGGTGAAATATCACTTAGTGTTTTTAGTTATTTTCTGACGTTACTGCGGCAAATGTGTACAATATCAGAACCTGTGAAATGTCACATGTCGGTTCAATAGCCAGAACCTGTCAAATTTCACCTGTTGGTTCAATAACCAGTATCTGTCAAATATCTCCTTTTGGTTCAATAGCAAGAACCTGTCAAATATCTCTTTTTGGTTCAACAGCGAGGAGCCATTTTTTTAAAACTGTCAACCATCACTTGTTAATCGTACAATGTCAGACTCTGTTAAATTAAGCTTGTCTTCATGGAGATTGTATTTTATGTTTTCCAGTTGATGCGTACAAAGACTGTACAAGTAATGCCACGTGGTTCCGTGACCCCATCACGAACAAGGAATGGACAAACTACACAACCTGTGTCGGAATGGATGTGAGTATAGCCGTCCATGTTCTGTCTGATGCCTGGTAGTATAATATGTGATCCATTGCATAGCTGGATACAACATGGTTTAAACAATATTTGTTTCCCAAAAGAAAAACAGTACATAGTAACAATCACATATAGAAATAAAGAATGGGAAGTGGATGGGCAAACAGGAG
>JAUTBV010114034.1:0-13900 GCA_032361325.1 Lepetodrilus fucensis
AACTAAATATATAATTATCTGAAATGTAAAATGTAAAAATAACTGAGACTTAATTTATATTTGTTGAATTCAACAAGTATAACTTAAGTAGGTCTATTTGTTATTTTTCGTATAACTAATTATTATTACCAAAGGTATTGTAATATAAACTAAAATGTCGTAGAGATGCATTAATTAATTATTAAAATAATCATTGTCCCTCCTATCAATTGGTTGCGTTAAATTGTGCAAGGAGGATTGCTATAACTAAAAGTGATACAAATAGCATGCAATAGTTTGTATGTGAGTATAGTCGACTATGTTAAGTATTCATAATTCATCTACTGTACAACCGTGTTACTCGCTATAATATTCTCACGAGCATGACATCACTTCTACAGAAGGTACATCCATCCATCCAACCAACGATCTACCGAAAATTCGACTGATATTCGATCATTGGCATTCATTTCTCTAGCTATCCAGTAATAATATGTCTGCAACCAACTTTGACGTTATTTACGAGTACTCCGCCCCGTTGATGTCTTTACCGCTGCTCTGTACTCGTAAATGCCCCCTCCCAAACATTCCCGATCTTGACAATATTGCTCAACTCTTGTATCAATAACAAACGTTACTGTCATAGTGTTTACTGTATAAACCCATCGCTAATTTGACAGGCTGTTAAAGTTTGGGATGAAGGCCCAAGTGTAAACACGGTTGATGAAATGTTCCTACGTGTACTCTGATTTTATGTACGATGTCTAGGTTGTCTTCCCTTCCGAATAGCTATTTGACTACACGCATCATGTGCAAGCATGTTCAAAGGAAACGATGCATAGTATTATATGGCTCATAAGACTATAGTTGTTTCGTATTAATTATAGATGCAGATGTATAATATATAACGTTACTGGAATAATGAAATTAATAGTTTTAATGTAATTTACAACGATTACAACAATCTGCAGGTGTAGCCCAGCTTTACTTTGATATCAAAATTCGTATAAATTCGATTAATTAGAGTAGGCCTATGCATATGATGTAAGTGGACGGACCTATATTATATTAAAGGTAAGTGCCGATATCCAAGTTTTGATCTGCATACATGTAGGTGAGACGTTAATAAAAATATATGTCTGTCTGTCTGTCTGTCTGTACAAACTAGGTTTGCAGCATTACATTACGAAAACCATCTTGCCGACATCGATCGGGGTAGCCCTATAGCTAATACCAACGCATGTGTATGAAATAACTTGGACATTATTGTGTTTTGGTTTTTCCACTGTACCAGAAGACTCAACGATGATGTGCAAGCGGTCCTTTCTTCATCGGCTATAAAGTGTGACAGGTTATATAGCCGAGAACGAAATCACAGCAAAAACTGAATGCAAGATCTGGAGTGAAGGCTAGATGTCACAGCGTACGAGTCAGAAATCCAATATGTACGCGAATGCTTACGACTGACGTTTTCTGTCGGAGTGATAGCGCAATCACTCCGCCCATCAGTTGTCACGCGCATGTTAAAAGATGCGGGAACAGGCAGACGACAAGGTGAAGAGTTTCTAAGCCGAGCAGACGACATCATAAAGTTTCCTTCAATTGAATAAATTCTTGCACACGGCCAGTCTTTATAATATGTTTAGATAATTCCCGTTGCTAGACCGATGCGTTCAGTCTTTATCAATATATATAGCGTATCAGATGGATATCATCATAAGACTGGAAAATAAAGTGGCGATTGTTGCTGAATCTTGCATAAAAGGCTTCTTTTATGGCTATAGACCTTTAGGCCGTGATGACTATTAAATATGTTATAATCGGTTGAAATGTCTTGATAACCTCTTTAAAAAAATGTATAAGCGAGACCGGATCTTTAACAATTTTGTCTGACAGGTTTTTAATACATGGACATTACGGTTAATGCGTACATATAGCATTATGCTGTAATGTGTAGGCCTACATGCCATGCTACTACTACTACTACTACTACTACTACTACTACTACTACTACTATTATAATAATGATATAGACATAGGCTATATTAGCCTAATAGATTGTTAGAGCGCACAATAGGAAAGAAATTCAGTTCCGAACTTCATCTTTAGCTCGTAAAATGTATACAAGACGTATACTGTATCTATATGACATACTTTACGCTGAACGTGTACCTATGAAAACATATAACCCAAGCTGTCATTTAAAGCGCTAGATTAACATTGATAATTCCATTTTATCCTGACGGGTACCCATTCACAGGCGAGTGGACTGAAACAGTGGATCTAAACACTTTGCTTACGATGCCATGATGACCTAGGATCGAACCCGGACCTCCGGGATGTGAGGCAAACTCGATACCTCTAGACGATAGATCAAATAAAAGCAAAATGTATACAGTCGTTACGTCGCAATGGTTTAACTATTTACATAGTCATATATAATTTATTTAGCTGAATATAATTTATCGGAACTCAAATGGCCGGTGCTCGAAGGTTTACTGCAACATCATGAACATTCAGTGCCACGGATGTTGCGTGTTTCCTTCTGCCTTAAACTGACAAGTCGTGATATAAATGAAAGAATTTTGAAAGTGACTCTAAACCACAAATACAAAATAATAAAACAATTAATAAAATGTGCAATCAGATTTATCTTTGCACCCCCTGAACATTCAAGCTTTAGGCCTACTACTAACACACCTAGCATAACTATGAACAGAGACTCCAGGACTCAGCAGGCTAAAGAATTTACACTGTGACTTTCTGATCGTCATGTTTGGCCGTCGACTTCCCACTGTGGTAACAGAGCAAATGTCAGCCACGAGACAAAAACCCGCCCACTTACAATAGTTTAATTAGCACTCTCTTGTGTTTGGAGGTGGAATTATCCCCTACTAACAAATCCACCTTCGCACACAGAAGATCAAAGAAGTGCTAAGGGCGACAACTCTGCTGACGATCAGCTGCTGATGTAAGCGTACACTTCCATTTGGCGGTGGAATACCAGACAGTTTTGGTACTGTTTAGTTACAAGGCCCATACGCTGGGAAAGCTTTATAAACTGGGAATCATTAGTGATTACGTAACACAAATGTACCAGGGAGGTCCCTTCAACATTACAATATTTGTCTCACTGAAAATAGACGTAGAAACACGCCGTGCAAATATTTCTTCTGTGGTCTAGGAGAGTTACCAAGTACTACGTCATGTATGAGTAATAACCGAGTACTTGTGTGTGGAATAAAACATTCATCAAGTTGTGGGATTGTATAAAATAGTTAATGTTTCTCTTTAAAAAATAATGTAATTAATAACTCAAGCTATGAATTATAAGTATGAGATAGGATCATCCTCGACAGTACTAATACTACACTTGGTCTCAGTGTAGTCATGCAGACCTGTGTTTCGAGGATGGAGGTAGGATGAGATGACAACAGGTTGCATACTACCCAGAGAGTTGAGAAACGGTTAAGAGTAAGTATGCAAGCATGACTTTGGCTCAATATAAATGCGCACTTTATTAGTAGTATTATTAGTATTATTATTACACAGTGTGCATTTGTAATTTGTATAATAATAATAATAATAATAATATGTTATTATAATAATAATACTAACAATAATAACATTCATTATGTTAAGGGGACATAACTCAGTGGTACGACGTAAACATAATTATACTACGCAACGGCAACGTTTGCTTGCAATTCCTTCATAGATCAGTTGATGCCTCAAATACAAGATACATAACGGAACGTTCCCTTTATTCATACTTTTGTGGATAAATCAAGCGTAATTAATCTCGTGTGTCCATTATAGAGAGACAAAGTTTATTAAAGTGTCACAAAGGTGTACATACATATAAAATGTAAACGGTAATATTTAAACGAGTTTAAATTGTAACACCTTCCCAGCCAAAATAGGCTTATGAGACACTGTTAAGAACATATGTTAAACATAAAAATGCAATAAAAACCATAATTATAATACAAAGATATACATGAAATTATAATAAATATTTTTGTATTTTACGTATAAATAATACTGTGGTATATACAGGTCTATCAACTGTGATATTTAGCTGCAGATCTGTACATAGCTATAAGATGCATAATAGATAGGGTGCCATAATAGATAGCAAAATAGTAAACGGGGCATCTTATAGCTACAGCTCTGCAGCTACTGTGATATACTAGTAGTATGCCTTTAAGACCACACATTACTATATCATATTTCAACATTACATATTAAATGAAACACCACATGTATATTTAAGCATTTCATCTTACATAAACCTGCAGGAATATTGTAAATAATTTATCTTGCTCCATACATATATAGTATACTCAATTTCAAAACTACAACACATCTTTTCCCACGAAACTGTGGATGGCTCCGACCCACGCTTGCTTAGGTCAAATAACGGCTACCCTCAATTTTACACAAAGAAGTGTTCCGGCGATTATCTCTGTTTGAATTCGACAAATTAGCAATAAAAAGGATAGGATGTCTACATAAGGGAATAGGCAGGCAGCTTTATCATGTTTACTTAAGTTTCATTTTCCGCAAATCTTTACGCACCTTGCTTAATTAGCCAGTGGGCTCAACAATGGTGGCTGATCTCGGGTGTGAAGATACCCGGGTAGTAGAATTCCGATTTTACTTTGTTGTCATCGTCGAGTATTGTTGGCGTATGTGGACAGTAACCACACGTTTAGCCACGACTGCGGAAACGCGTTTTGATGAATGGAAAACGAGAAAGTATCGTAATGTATAATCGTATCCACAGTGAAGATGCTGCAATGCCAGATGGACAGATGTAGTAAGTGGACAGACGAAGTAATTATCATTCCATGTAAACTTGAATTCATTACTGTGGTAGTTAAACATAACTTAGAAAATAAAGGCAATCAGCATAAAGGTTCAAAGGCACATAGACACCAACTTTTCATCCTGTCAGTTTTCTCTGCCACCGGAAGCTACTTGTCTATATTATCGGGGTAGGTATAATATCTAGATGTACCGCGTAGGGTCATGCCAATATACTAATGAAAGGTCTTTCTTTTATTTACTAACTGATATGGATTTTATATTCCCAGGTGTCTACTAGCCTAATACATAAATGTGACCCCCCCCCCCCAAAAAAAAAAAAAGAAGAACAAAAAAAAGAAAGAAAACCTCAATATAGTTTGTCTTTGCATTTTTTGTGTGGTTATATTATGTCATCAAAAGCTAAATGTGATCATTTGATTTCAAATTAGTAAAAGCACGTGTTGACGTGCTGACGTGAACAATTATACATATCCTAAATAGTAGCATTTGTTAGACACATATATTTGCATACTGGATATTTCCCCAGTAGTTGTGTCAATGACCTGAGTATTGTACGATGACAACACGAATCAAAATATAAATCATCAACAAATCAGGAAATGATTGCTCGCGAGTGTACTGCGTGTACTATCAAGTCAAATGTGGAACAATCGGTTGTCCCCACCCCCCAGTGACGTCACAACTAGCTAGCATGCATACAATCGACGTAAAAACACAAATACAATATGAATGCTTACCTTATCAATACAATTTGTCAGCAGGGAATTAAAAAAAAATCTTCCAGGGAAACTTTGAATCTTTGCTAGGACTGTTTCACGTGAGAGTCGGTTGGAAGACGTAGGACGGCATTAGATAGCAAAACCACTGCTTTGTTTTTATGTATTCCACATCTTGAAATCTCTTTCGCTTATTTTAATGCTTTACCGTAAATCTTTCAACGCACATGTCGAACTATAGCGGCAATCAATAAGACATAGAGGCAATGTGCGGGCGACTTGATGAAGTAATTATTGACACAGCTAGGCTGGAAATTTCGTGTCAGGTCAAAAAAGAAACATTGTAATCTTGCAGGAATGTTCGACTGTATCTCTCTTCTAGACGCACGAGACGACGTCGTTGTATGCGCTACGTTGTAACGTCATTGTTTAGACGGTTACCTGTCGTGTTGTTTGATATACTGCTTTCTTGCAACATATTACTATAATTCCTTAATTTAATTAACTCTTTAAAATTGCTGATTATTGTTAATTTGCGTAAACAATATAAAATGAATGGCTTAAAATTATTTGAATAAAAAGTAGGTTTAAAAAACGCGTGCTTTGGAAATGTTATGGGGTGCATGTGCATTATATATAGGCCTACAAATAGAGGCCTATAATTGTCTTATGAAATAATATGGCATTATTTTATTGCCGAAATATTATTTTAAATTATTTGTCAGTTACTTTGCCGACATTGGGAGCCAGTTCTGAGTTTATACCCCTCCCGGAAATCCGGTAACTTATTAATTCGACGCGGCTATCATGGATGGAATTGTGAATGTAAAACCTTCTAGCAGCTTGGGTTGTATGATCCCCAGGGAGTTGACAAGGTGAAATTAGTGCACATTGATCCATTGACCGGGGTAATAATGTAGCGCTATGAGCTTGCGTCTGAAGCATGGATTTGATTAATTATAAGCCGTTGCAGGTTTACTGTAGTAGGCCTACTTCATACAACGGTAGGCATCGTATGCAATAATGCAAGTTGGATTTCTGTACATGATGTATATTTGTTTCATTTTAATATGTTTAATTGGGGTTTAGAGCGACTTTCAAGATTCGTTTCTTTATATCTGTTTATGCCAGGAGAAAACCGTAACACCCATAGCGCTAAGTGTTGCAGTAACCTCACGGTATGGGATCGTGAACGGCTAGCCATATATCCAGACCGGAAGTAAACGATTTATACCGAGAGAAGTAAGTTTGTGTATTTCCATTAGTGTAGCATTTTAACATACTGTGATTAAAGTAGAGGGTGTTAGATTATATAATTGCCCACACTGAGAGTGGACACATCGATTATGATGCATGTGAAATATCGAGGCTGCTAGTTACTTTACTAACGCTTTTTAGACCATAACCTGCAGGTGATTCCGATAATTTATCTTCAGTTTTTATAAATGACATGTATATTATCGAAATGTTTATATCAATGTTTTAAAAATATTATCCAGGCAACAGCCCTATGATTCAGCTATGTGCATAGCAAATTTCAAATATTTACGAGCAATAACAGTCGAGATATTAATTTTCAAAGTAATTCATGTCACAGTTGCGGTGAACGAGTTACAGACCATGAGCAAAACCTCTAGGGAACTATTTACAGACGGAGTCTGGAAATCGTTAACAATGTTATTATAGTACACGGCTTTCGGCGTACTTTCTGTAAAAACAACTGAACTTCAACAACTGAAATTTCACGTGTATGTGCAAAATGTATGTCTGAAAACATTATGTATAATAGTTTTATAAAAACTTTACCATATTTTGGTGTTTTGAGCACAGACATAGCAAACTGGCAGATCGACGACCTGACCGAACGGGAAATTGTGTGGTAATTTTAGAAAAAGATCCTTGGAGAATATAGTTGAAAGTCGGTCACAATATGCAATAGGAACTACTATATATAGTATATTTTTACAGCCTGAATTTTCAAAACTTGTTATTGTCTAATTCCGAAAATATAGCTTAAAATGCTACACTAATGGAAATAAACAAACTTACTTCTCGCGGTATAAATCGTTTACTTCCGGTCTGGAAATATGGCTAGCCGTTCACGATCCCATACCGTGAACCTGCCAGCATCGCACCGCACCTGCCAGCATCGCACCGCACCTGCCAGCATCGCACCGCACCTGCCAGCATCGCACCGCACCTGCCAGCATCGCATAGTATCGTACCTGCCAGCATCGGCTGGTAGGCTACTGCGGACCCAGGAATATACCTGCATTCTTACGACATACATGCACTACTCATCCTATCGGTTTCGCGAACATTAATGCCCGGTTTCCAGGAAACGATTTGAACCTGATGCCTGATGCCTGATACCTGATGCCTTTGGCGCCGATGTCCAGCATCCTACCATTGTGTAACCACCCACCCAACACTGTGCATACTTCTTTGTGCAACGGGGTAATCAGGAAGAGTTGTACACATGCGTTTATAATCTGCATAAACAACAATTGATATACATGCATGTCCAACAGTGCTTTCCAATCCTCAAAACACAGACCATTATGCCTAATTAGCATCCTTCAATCAATCCGTCAATTAGCTATAGTTCTTATTTGGTCATAGCAAATACTTACAGGAATGGGTAGCACATACGTGCATGTGTTTGCATAATTAATGTACAAATATCGTGTTCGCAAACTGTAAGCATAAGCATTGGTCGCACGACATTGCAATCTCATAAAAGTGAGTAAATACCTACAGACTGTACAGTGGACGAATTCCACGATCTCCCACCTGGTTAACAACTCCGTGAATTGGTTTGAAACTGGATACAGTCACACACATACGATATAGGTCATGGATCCTGATAGGACCATACTGTTACCATGTATCAATGTCTGACTGGCCGTTCTTACGTTGCACGATGACGTTGGACGACATGACGCTGGACAACCTCCACCGGAAGTACCGGCCTTGACACTGCATTGCCGTAATGGCAGAACCAGCGAAGCACTGCTAGTATATTAATCGGCGGACGTACAGGCATTACGGGGTACAGACATAGAACGATTCATGAATGGAAGTAACAGAGAAGATTGAAGGTTTCCCGGAGAAAGGCGGTGTACCCGTTGATCAATTCAACTTGGTTATGGGATTGTATAGTAATGGTTATGAATCAACCTAGAGCTTAAGTTATCGGGTATCATTCAATTGCATATGTTTAACGTCGAACGTTATATTAACAAATTTATCAATCAGATGTACGTACAATTACAGAAGAGTAATCCTTATGGAGTTACAATAGTACCTTAGCTTTTCATAGTCGTAGATTACGTATACCCAAGACCCAACGCCTGTGTATGGCGGGTCGGAAATATTCCTGATTAATGAGAAGGCTTGTCGCAAATGGACGGAACCACCCATGTCAATTGAGCTGTTTTCTTTCCTATCAGCAGAACGTTGCGACGAGCAAATACCGCTCGACTTTTTGTCAAATTAATGTAGTTATGATAAGCGAGACGTGCTTCGGAGTTCGCAGGTGTGTGTTGGGTTTGTGGTGATCCCTTTCTTGTGCTGGAAGCCCAGGCATGACTATCCATCATTTACCGCACTTCCAGTGCTGCTCAATGGCGACATGAATGAAGCCGAGGGCTGGGCTATGTGCCTCTTTGCTTTCAAAGTCTACCGGTTATTAACACTACTATCCGTGTACATTTATAAATACCGGGGACACGGAATAGACAGATTATAGAAGTACATGTATTTGCAATGTTGCCATCCATTTGCATGGTCAACCGCTTTCCTCGGGAACATCAGATAGATGGTGGTTTGAGAGTTTTACACATATTTATTGACCAAATACGATGTACATTTATACTGTAAATCGACTTTTTTTAATAGGAATAGTTCTGAAGTTTGTAAATGGCTAGATATGTGGATTTCCATCTACGTTGAATAACCATGGTATCGATTCTTGAAGCTCTCATATCCACTACGAGACCATAGCGCTCTCGTAAGTGCACGATTACCATGTATATATTAGAGATCGCTACGAGAGTCCGTATGGTCTCGTAGTAGCTATGAGAGCTTCGCGAAACGGAACCCAGACGTCTAGATTGTGAAACTATTTAAGTACCAGTTCATGCTCAAGCTCAAATTTAATATCAAAATTATGAACAAAACCTTTAAAGAGTTGAACACTAACCTTTCCTCAAAAATCAAAAGAAGTTTCATAATCTCGAAGTCATTTCTGATAATCTTTGAAAAAGATGTTTGATAACTTATACTATTTGGAAACCGTGTCAAGAACAGATGCAGGTCTGTCCCGGACTGTATATAGTTTTGAAATATTTTCGTAGTTATAATGGTCATATATTCGTTGGATATTCGTTTGGAGTATGACATTCTTAAGTCTGTATGCTTGAGTCACCCGGTGCAGGTGGCCAAGCTTCCTTCAACTAGTCTTGTTTGCACTAGAGGTATTTCTTATGATTTACGACCAAGAATTGTGTTTATGACATCAGGTGCTATCACAATGTCAATACCATAAAATGCTCAGACGTCTTCTAGCTGCCATTGACAAATAATGATCGAGTTATCGAAGGCAATCGAATTTTGCGTAGCTTATTGGTGACATGTTTAGTACCCAGGCTTGCTGTTCACGAAAGGGTCGTAGCGACAGTCCGGACGTATACGGAGGTTTACGTAATTTCCTGCTATGTAAAAGGCATGGGGCACGACGTCACATGTGTTACGCCCGGACTATTGTACGACCGTTTCATGAAACGTTGACCAGGCGTCCTGGTAGAACCTTGTTGCTGAAAACAATCCTGTTGTTTGTACACACACTAAGGAGCAATGGCTATTGCCAAAAGTAAATATGAAATGTCCTCTTTAGTTTTTTCTTAAATCGTATTTTAATATTGTCAAAAGATGGTTAAAAGCTGAAATATTATACATTTTGTAATATTATAAAAACATTTTCAATCAGGCATTCTAGGTAACAAACAGATTACCTGATGTATTACTTATATCGTGCATATTGCAAGCAGATGCGATTCTTCACGTCAACTGATAGGAAGTATCGCCCTTGTAGACATACCATCGATGTTCTTCGATTTGTGTGTGTGTAGAGTTATAACTGTGTTTAGAATATACTATCTATTAACCATATATGTAGGAATATTTAAATACAATACACTGTTGTGTTCATGCGAAGGTCAACCCTTCCCTAGATATTCAGATACATACTTGAGGATATCAATCGGATACCAACGTCAAGGGTATTCCCAGTATCCAATTACAAACGAGAATAATACGAAATTAAATTAATTAAATTTCCATCTAGATAATTATTTCCTAACGAATACGTGCTACTTGTCCATACGAGTGTCAGTATGGTCTGATTGGCCACTAAAGGCGGGGTGTATTGTGGATATACGACAGGATAGTTGAATGAGAGCTTGATAGGACATATAGATAGACGGTACCCACGGTCGTAAATGTTCAGGCTAGAGACTGTCTATTCATTCAGTACTGCATAGCATTTCAGATTCCAGATGTGATTTGACTATCCCTTCAACCTTGTGTATAGGCAGGTACAAAATTAATGTGAACGTTTCGGTGAATGTTAAATAAATATCATGATATTAATTAATGCCCAGCGATATTTGATCATTATAGCGTTATACTGTTGAACGTTTCAAATCCATTAAACAAGCATGCGTGATAAACTAGTCTTTGGATTGTAATACATAAATTACAAGATAATCATTTATTTACATCACGGTGTAACGTACTTTGACGGGAGATAAATATTAGTTGTACTTGCGTCGCATAATTATTTCACTTCTTGGCTTATATCGACGCGGTTTCAATTTTGTTTAACTATAATCCTTTCCTAATATGAACAATACAATTGTCTGTCCAGTCTAAGCCCTTGGCCAGTTAGTATTGGTGAATGCCTATCCAAAGTCGCTATAGTTGTCTGGATAAGGCATTCATCGATACCAACTGGTCTTGCATAGTAAGTAAAATCTCCATATCGTCGATAGTGTTTCGGGGTGGGGGAAGGGGTGTTATGGCACGCTATGATTCACTATTGACCACGCCACAAAGTAAATTCCTTGTAGCGATATTACCGCCCACGTATACTAGTATATAGGCGACCGACAACACCCGTCTCGTACACAGGCCGCTAAGAGTATAAGTATGAGGGTGTCACCCATTGTAAGTTCCCAGCGCCTTGCCTACCCGAGGAACCCCCTTCGTGTTCTAGGGGCCGACAGGGTCACGGGTATGTTTAGCAACGTTATTGTGTCATCATTTAGCCGAAATCGGCCAAATCTGAAATAAGCTAACTCAAATAGTGTTGGTCTTGCTGTGCGTTATGTCAATAAAGTGTTTCTTTGAGTAAGGCACATGTGCCTATTTAGCAAGATAGTAAGTAAAATATTGCTTCTTTTACGGTTCAGACTACATAAGTACGGCATAAATGCTGTATGTTATCTTGTAATACAAATTTGATATAGTGCACAATACCATGGCATTGTGTAAGTCGTCTACATTAATTAGATATATAATATACATTTTTACAGGTAGAGTCTTCAATCGATTACGAATGCAATGTCTGAACTCACCATTTTCTCAAAATATGTAACGATTGAAAGTACGAAATATGTCAACCGTTTCGTATATATAATCTATGTATTTGTATTTGACTATGAACAATTTCGTTCTTGAAGCAAAAATACTTGATTCTGACCAATACTCGTTACCAATATTGATTTGTGATGCTAACCTAAGGATGGTAACATTTAGTGAAACGAGGATGGTAACATTTACCATGAGGATGGTAGCATTTACCAAATCCCATGACAATTTTGATCAATGAACAAAAAATCTTTTAAGCTAACATTTATCAACATGTTATGGTCACGGCGACTCCGTCAAATATCTATTGTAATCTCTGACACGGAATTATATTTTAAAGCTTTATAAAGTTTTAATTCATGGCGACAGGGTTCCTCCGTCTACGACGCGCGTCTTTTGTAACGCGGATTAGCACTATATCTTTCCGCGCGCGTGTTGACTAAAATCTCGTGTAGTTCGTAATGACAGACTGGAGTTATTAAACTGTGCATGCCCCAAGGACGAGCGGCCGACCACTTTCCAAGTGACTGACTCGGAAAATTGCCTTGGTCCCCAATGGAAACCAAACGGCGAGTGTTGAAGGCTTTGTTAAATCATGTAACGTCGCGCACACTGGAGCAGTATTAGTTACAAGACTTCAACCGGAGCTGATGAACAAGCACTAGGCATCCTGAAAATGAGATCCCAGATCATCTTTATATGCTAAATCTGGCCGCCGAAGGCTTGGTTACTTCTCAGATGGTAATAATAGGGTGCATGACGGTATGGTTCACTTTAAAGGACAAGGATAAACCAATTTGGCCAATATTCCTCTGATAACGACTCTGTCGTTCCAGGATTGTGTTGCCAGTCACAAACTACAAAAGGCATCTTTCCGTGTAAACACGTTACGAACAGAACTAGTTACAAGCACCCAGGCGTCTTGGACTGACTCTTTCATCTGTTTGGCCGGTGGCACGAGAGGCAAGGAGTTAAGAATCCTATTAGCCATCAGTAGAACAACTTTGTTGTTTTCTAGAAACTTGATAAGGGAATTAGAACCTGATTTCATCGCGACTCTTTATGATCTTGTCGCCTGCCTTGTTTGTCGTTTAATGCTGTAGACGGTGTCATTTCCATTGCTGTTTAAGCTAAATGTTGACGTTATATCTATGCAGTATTCAATTTGTTAACGCGATAACAATGATCGTTTATATATATATATATGTCCTTGATAAGACAAACAAGAATGCAGCAAAATATTAGTGTCGGCATGTTCAGATGTCATATGCGAGTTGTCAACAGTTAGGATTAGGTTTGTATCGAGCGTAACTTTGTCATGAACATGCATTTCGTAACAATAACTTTGTATATGAAGTAATTATATAATTACAAGATAAGTTGACCCTTGGTCGTGATATCATGATCGTCATGTTTCGTACAAGTGGTGTGTTCCTTATTTGGCAAAATAAGTTGTAACATGATTGCATGTGTCAACTGCCAATGGTCACCAGCATTTTAACTGGTACGTACAGAGATAACTGTTGAATGTTTCCTCGGCGATGATATAGAATAGCAAAAGGTGTATCATCCTCGGTAGATACATTATGGAAAATGTGTTTTTTTATTGTTTTTTTCTATGAACTACGGAGAACATTACATTAGAATAATAAGAAGAAGAAGAAGAAGAAGAAGAAGAAGAAGAAGAAGAAGAAGAAGAAGAAGAAGAAGAAGAAGAAGAA
>JAUTBV010114056.1:0-30211 GCA_032361325.1 Lepetodrilus fucensis
GATTGCAGTGAAGATTTGTCAAACACACAACGGTGGAAAGCTTTTTGGAAGTACAAACATGATTTTATGTATGTCAATTGAATGTGCTTTGCAGTTATAGCTAAGAACTAGTCCAAAACAACCATAAATATATGTGATATTATGCCTTTAAGAAAAATATCCAGGAAAACCGTCATATTTTAGGCGATAATAGGCCCGTAACCAGTAGATATTTGTCTACCAAACAGCGGTGGAAAGGTTTTTGGAAGTACAAACATGATTGTATGTATGTCAAGTGAATGCATTTTGCAGTTGTAGCTAAAAACTATTCCAAAACAACCATAAATATATGTGATGTTATGCCTTTAAAGGAGAGCGCTATATGGTCGTATAGTGAAGAACAGAATTTCGTGTACAAACTGTATACTATAGTAAGCTAATGTAGCTTCATAACCATTCTGTCTATACAACCGATGATCACAGCTTCCTTCCTCGTTTGACCTTCACAGATTGTCTACCCATGCGCAATGCAGTTTAAAGTATACTACAAATAACAGCGGTCGAAAGAAACCATTCCGGAAATGATCTAGATGACATTAGTCCGACGCCTTGAAGTCAACAATGTGTTTCTTTCTCTTCCAGACAATCGTGTTCTTGGCCGATATGAAAATACAAAGCGAATTATCTAGCAGACAACGGCTAGATGCTGGATTAAACATGTTTTATTGTAGCAGTAAGACTACAAAAGGATTGGTATAAAAGCCTAGCATGGCAGAGGCTGTGTAAGGTATTGCCTGAGCTTAGCTGCCAACACAGAAGGTTTTGTTTTCGTCATAGAAAATTATCTTTCCGACTGTTCTGTTCATAGTAAAACATGTACGTTGATTATGTATCCGATATCTTGTCTCTTTGTGAAGATATACATTTATGACGGTCGCGTTCAGGAAATGGATTATTCATGATGTGTTACAACTATATTGAAGGACTGGATGTTGCGAGCTATGACTTCAATCTGGCCCCGATATTATGAAACATTTTAAATTTGATGTCACGCTTGAACTTAAAATATTATATATGGGGATGTATGAACAAAACCTTGAGTTGAGCATGAGTTCGCACTAAAAGAAAATCATAATCTCGGGGCCTGGTAACCACAATGTCCGCAATATCCGCAATGTCCCTTGGGCTAAAGAGCAAGTTCAGATGGCGAGAATATTTGAATGCAACATATACATTAAATTGTGTACAGTTACTATCGTTGGTTAATCTGTATCAGGCGTGGCTCCAATGCATTACCTGATATGAAGGTTATTATTGATGTCCTTCCTTTATAAACATATCGTTACAATATCATTGAAATACCTAATGTGTCAAATTTTAATATGTATTGAAACAGTTCAATTACAGTATTATCTGTAATTGGGATTACACGTCTTTTCTCTGCCTGTTGGATTTCTCACTTCCACTTCCGGTCAAGGTACATAACTGTGTAATTCTTAAGATTGCCAAATGGCTAATCCTCTATGTCTTTGATGGTACCGGGTAATATCGCAAATTCGTATTTCACAACGTCCATGGGCAACATTCGAAACTAGCGGTTCCCAACAAAACACCGCTGACATTTGGAACAGCCATATATACTACTACTACTACTACTACTACTAATAATAATAGTAGTACACGTATATAGCCCTATACAACCATACACAAAGTGTATGCTCAAAGCGCATCTACACGGATTGCAAATAGCTTGAAGAGATAGAATTTTAGCTTAGATTTGAAAGATAAAAGCTATTCTGATTGCTTGAGATGAAGTGGGATGCTGTGCCATAGTATATAGTACTTATCCGTTTTACCAGTTAATTAGTATGTAAAATAAAAATAAAAATACAGAGAGAAAAAATAACACTAAACTGAAATATGGTTTGGCTATCAATTCAAACTTGCCTTAGCAGTGAAGTCAAGGACGGTTGTCAACGATGTTAACTGTCACAGCAAGCAATGTTAAAGACATAATCTCCAATCTCCAATCTCCGAACACAGTGTCCATTGAGGTCATAGGTCAAAGGTCAGATAACTGGGTCAGAGTTACAAGAGCTAATAGACTGCAAACAATTGGAGAACACCCATACGTTTAAGTGATAGATGTAACCACTTCTTTAACTTAAGAAAGGAGATGCACAAAGGCGAACATTAGCTGTATAATGAATGCCTTTCAGAGACAGACAGGCAGACCTGAACTATATAGTGAGTTTGTATCTGTAATGCATACCGATTCTTCAGGAATGTCTATGGCGGTGGATGTATGTTGTGTGTCCTGAGCTTCAACTTCAACCATAGACGACACTATTACATTGTATAGTATGTTGTGTGTGTGAGAGAGCCAGCGAGAGAGCGAGAGAGAGCGAGAGAGATAGAGAGAGAGAGAGAGAGAGAGAGAGAGAGCGAGAGAGAGAGAGAGAGAGAGAGAGAGCGAGAGAGAGAGAGAGAGCGAGAGAGAGAGAGAAAGAGAGAGAGAGCGAGAGCGAGAGAGAGAGGCGGGAGAGAGAGAGAAAGGCAGACAGATACAGATACGTGTGTATAGTGTGCGTGTTCTTGTGTGTGTTTCTCGCTATATATCTCTTTGCGTGTGCGCGCGCGTCCGTTTTATATAAACACTCTTTCTAATCCCATTGGAAATCAAGTTATTCCAATGCTGATCTGCATTGACCATTTGCTGATCATTAATATTTAAACCTACTAGGCCCTAGTCTATGGCAATACGTTTTCCTTTCCAATTCTGTATACGGGGCATATTTAACATGTAATTCTAACGCAAACAATACGCCATATCAACATGCTACCCAAGCACCAGTCTATCGTCCCTCGTCGGTCTACGTACATGACAGTAATGCTATAATAATCAAGCAGGTATAGCATGGTTCTTGCAAGCAGTAATACTGGATACTCTCGAGATGATAGCGGTATGCTTCGTGCGGCAATTATCTCCCTTTGCAGATGACGGTGCCGACGTTAATGGGCGAAGACCCATACAAGCAAAACGCTACGGGCCAGGACAGGTTAAACGAGAGGCAAAACTACTGACATTTTCGTGAAACCTTGTCACTCCAACTTTGATCTTGTGAAAGAATCCTTCTGAACGTCCAGAATTGCCTGTAGGACTTGTTCGTTTCAGCAAAAGAGCGGCGCTCGTTAGGCTTAGATCGCAATATAGCTCGTTATATGCTGCAAATACTATGTATCAATAGCGTCTTGTTGGTCGATCCATTATCCAAATCAACATAGTTATATATAGTTTTAGGATACTATTAGTGTATCGTTGGCTTCTATGAGTCTACGTTCTGCCTTGTTCAGCCTTTGTGGAACGTCGAATATCTTTGGCACTCAGTGACGTCTTCCTGACATTTTAATTTTGTTGGTATTGTCTCTAATACCGGATGTGACATTGTATGACAGTCGTGACACTTTGTGCTGGATGTGACACTTAGTGACAAGTCGTCACATTTTGTGACACAGTGGTGACACTTTCTGCGAGATATGATCCTGTGTGGATTCTCTATATAATAGTATTATGACAATAAACTTTATTCTGTGATAGAGTGAAAAAAATAATTCTGCGAGATGTGACACATTGTGCTGAAGTTGGATAATGGCCAAACGACGGTTTATTGTTTTTTTTATTGAAATGACGAGAGTATTATGTATTATAGTTATTTTTAAATCTGCCTTTTTAATCTGAAATAATGTAAAGCTGTTATTCACATGCCAAGTTTACATTATACATCACACCTGAAATCTCGCGAGACAGACACTTCTAAAACACAACAAAACATACACATCAACTATAGTGTAAACTATCTCAACAGGAAAATCGCCATCAAATATTGAATCGTGAACAATTTCAATCTCATTGTGTTTGTGAAGATGAGTGTTTCTTGTTACGAACACCAACATTGCGATAGATTCTCCGTACTTTCCATTAATACTTATGTGTTTACGCAACACTTTCCCACGTATATGTTTTTGCAGTGACACAATTCCGGAATGAAACATTAAAATAATTAAAATATTCCTCTATGAAATCAAATTAAAACCGACTATATATTTCTAGAGGTATTGGATTCTTTTGAGGATCGTGCCCGTGCATTCAAGTATCGGCGCCTATGGTGTCATCACCGCTTCCGCCGTCATCCTTACTGTGATTTTATCTCTTCTAAAATCAATTACAGAATTGCGCTTTTCCCCCCTTGGGGGTTCTCATGCATGCGGACAGTGAGCGAAATCTCAACACTGGAACTAGAGGTGTAAAGTAGAGAAAAGAAAATGGTTCAACCAGGCAAAAGACCGAATAGAGTATTTGTCTAAAACAGAGTTAAATATTTATTCATTTCAACGCGGTTAGAACAGTTCCCACCCTAACGAAACCGAACACGTGCCGAAAGCCTCTCGGTAGCGATAGATGACCAGGCCACGTGACTACTCTCTTAAAGGCGGGAATACGGCGTTATTTGACCATTCAGGTATACGGCCGTGTTAAAAGTGGTATTCAAACACGACCTTTCAACTCAGGTGTGAAAGGACAACGACACTACTGAACATGTCTATTAGTTAAGAGGGAAAATAAGTTCACCGTGTTAAAGATTTCTTAACACTGTAGTTTTGTGGGTTGTCACTTGTCCGCGACTATGACGCCTCAAGGACACATAGAGAGCTTCCAAGCAAATATAGGTCACAAGGCTAAAAAAAGAATAGGTGTCCTGCTAGGTGTTCAGGCTAGGAGACCTGATGTGGATGCTCAACAATACAATAGGACACCCGAGATCAAAAGTGTCCCAAAGCATGATCCTAATATGATTTTGCTAGGATCCTGGAACAAGACACATAACTGTTGTTCTTGCTGTGAGAGTTTTGATGGGTTGGGGGTAAATGGACGTAGAAACACATCAAGTTATATAACTGTTGGATGCATCGTTAATATTATATTTATATACATTAAAATGTCTTTCATATACGTCTTTGGTATGTATGCTAGATTTTGTAATTGCTGCTGTAATTTCATATTTCTGTTGAACATTTCTCAAAGTAAGAATCATACAGTAATAATAAGAAGAAGAAGAAGGAGAAGGAGAGGAAGACGGTATATTAACAACAATAATAATAATTTAAATAATAATAAAATAGTAGTAGTTGAGTAGTAGTAGTAGTAGTAGTAGTAGTAGTAGTAGTAGTAGTGGAAGTAGTAGTAGTAATAATGTATATTTACAATTATAAATATGTATATATAATTATAAATTATTTATAAATGTGCTGTATCCATGCTAAAAAACACATTCCCAAAGCGATACATCATTAACTCAACGGATAATGTGCACTCATTTTACCCTCTCAACTCCATGAGAATAATACACATCAAGCTGCTATTTCAGTAAGAAAATAACAAAACTGTGTTATGATATATATAGTGCTGTATGTTAGGATATATAGTGCTGTACTGTTTCATGATAATGTATTAGTCACCCAGCAGATAATGGGAAGGATGAGATGTACATGTGAATGATATAAACTGACACAACGATTATGCTAATCATGCATCAACGTTATGCCATGTAATTTACGCTTTGATCTATTCTCATCTCCATAATAACCTTGACGCGCCTGGAATGGCAGCTCGGGTTGTATACTACCCAGGGAGTTGAGAAGGAATTTGAGTCCACAGATCCGTTGACTTGAGTAGTTATTCTGGATGTTTGCGCTATATAAATGTATAATAATACTAATACATAATATTATAGCATAACTTGTCGATCTCTTTGCTACACTAGTTCAAGGTTGCGTCTTCTCTTCGGGCAAAACAAGTGTCAGACCACTGCTTGATCATTGACGTTGTAGACCTAGCATCAACACGAAGACAGTCATCAAACAACGTGTGGCACAGCTTGTCATGCTCCCACCGCGTTGGTTCGAATCCCAGTGTTTTGTGTCGTCCAATATACGATTGGTTTCATCGTAAAAAAAAAAAGAAGAAGAAAAATACTCTAGCTTAGATGATGGATCGGATCCAAAGCAATATATATTTTTTTTCTAAAATCAAAGAATTGACTCCTGAAAGTGCAAATAATTCTTCAAATTCAGAAAACATCAGGAATCCATGAAGGATCACGTTTTTTTCAAGTTTAGATAATCAATATGCAAAAATAAAATCAACGGTTACGTTGTTTGTAGTTTATCTTCAAAACAATAATTTCGACATACGACATAAGTTTTAAATTCTGTTGAAAATAATTTTTGGTTAGATGAAGAAACAGTAACACCATAAAAACGCCAACTTTACAATGTTACTTGGCAGATCAATTTTCATATGTTGATGGATTGTGGCATTGGTAATGGCGACGTATTTATCAATTGCAGTGCGTTGGTTGCATGAAATCATTAAAAAAACTCACTGTGACAAGGTAACGGTATATAGGGCTTTCGAAAATCAAGAATGAATAGAGAAAAGGGACACGTTTGATAGCTTGGGTTCATATTGGGTTTTTTAACTGGTGAAAAGCATGACGTAATTTCACAGGCTTTGGGAATATTGGTTTTTCTCTAATAATTTGGAGATTTGGTTTCTCAATTAGCATTGCACAGAATGGAATTTGGTCATCTGATTGGTGACTGTAAGTTGACAACGTGTGAAGATAGGATGACCGGATGACCGTAGAGAACAATAACGTATGTGGTGTGAATATTACCATACGCAACTTAGAATGAATTAATTATAATAATCAAATGGGTATTTTGCGGTATGAACGTCATTGGAAACACTCCCACCGGATATCCGGTTCCTCATGGTAATCACGCATATATTCTAGAACCCATCCGTTGTCATGACTACCACAGCATGCAAACATATCGCAGGTCGTGATGGTTACTTAAATAACAAACACAGAAAGCAGCAGATATATAATTTGGCATGTACATTCATCGAAAAGGAAGACTTGGATCAGAAGAAGATGGATGAATGGATGATATAGGAGAGTTCTCCCCACTCCCACCCATATTCATACTTTGAAGTAAATTATGCACATGATAATGAATTATTTTATCAGATCAGTTTGGTAATTGGCCAGCGAATACATTATTCAGAGTTCTTTGAGATGCATCTTTGTTTGATTGACAGAATGCTTACAATGCAACGATGTCGTTACCAGATAACAGTTGGTTGTGTGGGACTCATCGTGTGAGACTGAATGCATTGTGGTTATTCAACCATGTCCAGAATTGATACTTTCTCAAGTTCAGTCCATATTATATCTACATAGATCATTTCAAACTATATTACGATAATACTTTTTTTCCCAATACACAGGGGAAAGACGGTTAGGTTCCCTGGGAGCGGTCCAGACCAAGTTTAGATTTATCGAAATAAACCTGAGTTTGAGATTTTGCTCAGCTCAGATTTATCCCATTAACTCAGTGTTGTACATTCCAACACTGAGTCAATGAGAGTTTCTCAGTTCAAAATGCAAGCTGTTTGTTTCGAGAAATCGAGGCAGGAATCCTAACGTGGATGCTCAATGGTAAAGCAGGACACACGAGGTGAGAGTGGCAGGACACACGAGGTGAGAGTGGCAGGACACACGAGGTGAGAGTGGCAGGACACACGAGGTGAGAGCGGCAGGACACACGAGGTGAGAGTGGAATGCAGGGATCTTGTTTTGCAAGGGATCTTGTTTTGCAGGGATCTTGTTTTGCTTTGCTTCAACACCAGACTCAACATAAGAACTGAACTTTAAAATAAAATCAAACAAAATTAACATAGTTTTAAATGTGTAGGACGCCAAGGAATATGTTGAGCTCCTAAATCAAGTCTAATTACAACACATTCCATTTAATGTTGCCTTCAAGCAAAATAGAATAAAATGGAAATTAATTTATACCACACATATCCTTCGCAACGCCAGTGTACAAAGACATTATAGAATGTAAAATAGTGTTATTTCTAAGTGGGATAGTCATTCCTAACACATCCTATATCACCCTTTCTTCCAAAGATAAAACTAACTACCGCATTCGAAGAACAGTGTTATTCCTGATGGATATAGTCATAAGAACATACGCCTGTGCACTAGACATCCACTCTATCTCATTTCCGTTTCCTTTGGTTTCTTTTGTACCTACTATACTTAGTATAGTACTTGTCGTGATGCAACCCGTTTGAAGATGTCGTGGTTTTAACCAATTATATTAACACCTGCTGTGAAATACGTCTCTGACTATTAAACTGTATTAAAACACGCTCTGTAAGGTCTTTTAAACACGTTCACAAAACCCTCTGTATTTCACGCACACTAATCAAGAGAAACGAAAGATGAAAGAACATGGCTTCTCTTTGAGGCGACAGCATTGTCTACCCCGAGGAAACGCTCAGTTCTATTGGGTTTAATGGCGTCGCATTTTAGCAGTTCATTTGAAATAAAATAAATCAAGTTTGGTTTAACAATGGAGTGCAATGCAACTCCACTTGCGGTCGAAATGTTCTCCGTGTGTTCCCTGTGTAAAGAACTCGGCGTCGTGTTCAATGCCTTTTGTAAGAATCCGGTATAAAAATGAGCTCCAAATTCACTTTCTAGATACAAGCTGGAAATAGAATGTAATTATATGGCATCTATCGGACTGGTATAATTGTAGTGAGGGAACATTTGTTTCCAATTGCAACGTGCTGTTCTAAAAAAAAAAATAAACAAGACCATAGGTGCCGTTAATGTTTTCTTGTTACAATAGTTGAATGAATTCGCGAGAGAGGTGTTGGTCTTACGCGGTTATAGTGTGGAGTTCAGCGTCGCCGCAGTCGTCTGTTTAGATTGGGATACTAACCTGAAAACCAACACACTGCAGATGCCAAGACAAATGCACATTGAACGTTGTCATGGTCATTAGTCAGTACTGAATAGTGCCAGTGTCATGGCCTTAGCGGGTGCCATGACCAATGATACAGACTGCCAGTGTCATGGCCTTAGCGGGTGCCATGACCAATGATACAGACTGCCAGTGTCATGTATACTGAACATGTCATGACCACACCTAAACGGTTCAAATTACATGATCAATAGAGAAAATGGTTTGTGTCAGGACATGTGTAATGCACGCCGTAGGAATGACAGCTAACAACGGGCCTTTGTCCTGACAAACTGTACACTAAAGGTGCCATGAGATATATTTCAAGGTGGTATTATGATGTCATGACAAAAAGATTATTCCTATACTGCGTGCGCCCTAGACTATGGTATATAGGGAGTGAGGGAGAGAGAGAGAGGGGAGAGAGAGAGAGATAGGGGAGGGAGGGAGCGAGAGAGGAAGAGCGAGAGAGATGGTGAGAGAGAGAGCGAGAGAGACAGACAGAGAGGGGAAGAGAGAGAGAGAGCCAGACAGAGACATACAGACAGACAGAGGAAGAGAGAGATGGTGAGAGAGAGAGCGAGAGAGACAGAGAGGGGAAGAGAGAGAGAGAGAGACAGAGAGAGAGACACACAGAGAGTGAGAGAGGAGGTTCACAGAGAGATAAACAGGGAGAGAGGGACATAGATAATACAGAGATACTTGACACTGTGGACAATTGGTTAACATTATTACACTCTTTATCTTTTAGAAACCGTGTTAACATACCAATAGGCTCCACTATGCAGCACTGACACAAACTGGTGCGTGCACAAAATACGAACCACTCGGGTCGTGGATGGAAAAATCATTCCTGAATATTATGCAGTAGTTTTTAAGTGTCCCCTATAGGGCAGAGATTAGCAAATTAGTCATTATGAGTCCCACAGCGAACTCTTGTCAGGCAAACATCAGCTAGTAATGGATAGCCTCCCGACATGATTCTAGTTCCATCATTCACTGATTATTCCGGAATAAGATAGATTGTTTCGCTTTAGAAGTACACTTTTACATCCGCAGCATCCATTGCGCACGCGCAGATATCTCCCGGGGAAGACACTCTCCATTTTGTTGATGACATTTAGCAGCTATATAGCTCCTCGCAGGGTTCTATCGATTCTCTTGTCTTCTCTAAAGTTATGTCATGCGGTGTTCAAAGTTCGGTCAGCTAGCAACGGTCATGCTAGGACTGATAGTCAAGTGTTTGGCGGGTTCTTAATGCGACATCGAGCGACAACATGCGTTAATTACGAGACAATTATAACGAAATCAATTAAAACGCGAACAGTTTTGGTTCTTTTCTCACAGAATTCTTCTTGTGGATGTTGTAAGTGGCAAAGTGAAAGGATCGGTATTGTTAGTCCGTTAGGGTGAGAGAGTAGGCTTTACAGGTGATGGAACAATCGCCGTCCTTATACCACTGGAAGCCAACAAAGACGGACCAGTGAAGCTATTAGGAAAGTTCATCCGACTGTAAGAGTTTCTGCTAGGAAACGTATTCACTCGGCTCCTTGTGTTTCCATAAGGTGGTGTACAAAAACATGGGATCTAAATTATCAATGCGAATTTGAAGTGTTCTCAATCGCATCACCTTCCAGGCATATATACTGTTTGTCTGAATTCGGTTAGGTTTAAGAGTGTCGTCATTACATAACGCCTCAGAAAACATGACTTCCTTCTTTCTCCCTCTCTTCCTCTATTTCCCTCTTTCTCTTTCCGTTCTGTCACTGTCTCTCTCTCTTTCTCTCTCTCTCTATCTCTCTCTCTTACTTGCTCTCTCTCTCTCGCTCTCTCTGTATCTTTGTATGTGTGTGTGTCTCTCTCTCTCTCTCTCTCTCTCTGTGTCTCTGTCTCTCTGTCTTTCACTCTTTCTCTCTCTCACTCTCTGCCTCGCTCTTTCTCTTTGATTCCCTCTGGCTTTATGTGTGTCTCCCGTTCTCTCTCTTTCTCTCTCTCTCTCTCTCTTACTTGCTCTCTCTCTCTCGCTCTCTCTGTATCTTTGTCTGTGTGTGTGTGTCTCTCTCTCTCTGTGTCTCTGTCTCTCTGTCTTTCACTCTTTCACTCTTTCTCTCTCTCACTCTCTGCCTCGCTCTTTCTCTTTGATTCCCTCTGTCTTTCTGTGTGTCTCCCGTTCTCTCTCTTTCTCTCTCTCTCTCTCTCTCTCTCTCTCTCTCTCTCTCTAACCCTCCAGCCTGCCATCCCCACCTAACCGCAACCCTTCACACACACACCCTCCCACAACGTAACATACAATAGTAGTGCAGCTCTCAGCACTTCTTAATTAATACAATAGCGGGTTATTGTTGTATGCTCGTAAAATATAGAGACGTGTTATTATTGTATGCGCTTTAAACATAGACATACTCTCGTCCTACTTCCCATTACTGTATATTGGCGACGGTTGTGCTCTAATATCGGCTGGTTTTATTCGGACGAGAATATCAGTCCTCCCCCACTTTCCTCACAAGCTTTAATTAGTCTTTCATACAACACCGAAGCTCTCACGTAACTCCAATCATCCCCAAAGCAGCCTTAGCTCCATCCTCGAAATAAAGGTCATTATGAGTACACCTAACCTCCGTCAAATACTATTTGTCATAATTTGACGGACTAGTGTAGTCTAGGTTTCTAGGATGGCTTGTCTTAGCTCCAACCTTACAGTCGGGTCGCTTAGCCTTAGCAAGTTGAAGTGGACGTTCCGGACAAAAGCACCATGTTTTCTCCACATGCTCTTCATAACGTTAAATTTCCATTTCTAATGGCCTGATACGTTATGGCGGCCATCTTGGATTTTCAAGATGGCGGCACTACAAAACCTATATGTCTTACTATTAGTAACGGTGTAGGCTATGGCTAACGTTGGAGTTAGGGATACCTTGGGGTTACGACCTTTCGTACACGGGAGCCCAATTCGCATCGTTAGTCCAAGCACTACCTCGAATTCTGGGACGAATCCCTGTTTGCCGGTGCTAACCGTTCTTTGGAACCTGCTCTGGTATTCCCAGGCGGCCGTCGCAGTGACGAGTTAACATCAGTAACGACGTCCTAGTGGTTTAGCGTCCACTAGTCCTCTTCATCTCCGCTCCTACGCCGACCATCACGCTAATATCGTCCCCTTTGTCTTCTAAAGAGGATTACGACCAGCGGTTGTGACCGCCGTCTGCTGGCAATTGTTTGCCATTTATGTTTTCCACACCAAAGGGAGTATACCCATCCCTCATCCCTTAATGTTCCTAGAGAACACTGATGGTTAAAGGATATTGGCATCAAAACCGGTACGATCGTCTGCACAGGCGCGAAGCTAGCGCCACCTAGAATTCGCCAGTTTGACGATTCCTGCGCAATCCCACGATTCCTATAGTTGAGCGGACACGCCGGAATGGTATTTCAATCACTCCGGTAGCGGTTAATGACGTATATTTCCTATGCGTGTATGAATAGGAAATGCTGTTAATTAATGTTCTAGTTACCGGGAGTATAGGTTAAATACACAATACATATGATAGGGTAGAGATGTACATAAATGTGTATATAGTTTGCTCCGATGATAAAACAATGACTACCAATTTAATATATTCGCCGCTGAAATTCAGTGTACAAACCGATTTAAAAAAAAAATCGAAGTCTTTCTTCGTTTCCGCTGGTTTTGAGAAACGGAACCGAAATTGGATTTTGTTTTAGATTCGATTTGTCTACACACTGGACGAACTTTGCATGGAAATGCGGCCACTGCCACAGTGTGTAACCAGTTTCACTTACTCGTACTATCAACTATCAACAGCAAAGGGCAATGATATGTATTGGTTGGGCACAATGGCCCATTGGATCTGTTTAAAATAGCATTAAGCTTTACCATGGATCGCAAATAGTGTAGTCTACTTATAATATAGCAATAGTGTAGGCTACTTATAATAATTATAGCAATAGTGTAGGCTACTTATAATATAGCATTGGTGCATATAAGTCACTATATTAGATACAAATACTGGGGTTTCTATTTTCATATGAAGTTATCAATAATAATGATGAGCTGTCTGATCTTGGAGCAGTGTATTTTCGGTTCGATAGTTACGTGTCCAGTACAAATCATATGTTATTTAGTTAACGGTAAATGTAATAGTTTATTTCATATGTCGGTAAGGCATATACTGGGAGGCAGATTCTCAGATCTATCCATTTACATTCCTTTAAGCACTGGGAGGCCCATCCTCGAAACAACGGCCATAATGACTACACTAAACCTGGAGCCGTCCAATAGGCGTAGTCATAATGGCCGGTGTTTCGAGGATGAAGGAAGCCTTGATCGACGTGGACCTATATTTAAAATAATTTCTTCAATCATGACAATTTTTAGGCAGAACATTAATTTCATTATGACATTAAAACATTTAAATGTATAACGTATTAATAACTATATGTTCGTAACTAAATCAAGTATACCGGGGATAAAATATCGTTTTAATTATATTTTTTAAGTCTGATATAAGGTCGTGAGTTGTAATAAATAGATCACACCAAAATAAAACACAAGTCATGCTAAATAAAAAAGAAATTCAGTGAATAAACATACGGTACTTGACGAAAATATCAATCTATATGAATGTGTCCTTGATCGTGTTATAGTTCACGAAATTAAGTTACGAAAGCCTCTCCGACTTTTCAAAATTCCCATTTGAAATGAGGACACGCTATAGAAGCGGAGCAGTTTGATTGAAATCCGTGATTAAACCTACCCTGGGGATGTGAATGATATAGTGTTGTCTTTGGAAAGTTAATATGCTTCTACTTGAATCTTTATACATCTGAATGTCTTTTGACGTAAAGAGGAAAGAACGGAAATTTTAGGACAGATTCGAGACATTAATTAAATACTCTACAGTTAAAACAAGGGACAAAATGACGATTGCCAAGTTTGAAGAATTAAATCAGTGGAGTAATAGAGCAGGAGATCAAAGGAGACTGGTAAGAGATTTGTCTTCAGTGAGATGGAATAGACATTGATTAACGTTATAGACGGGATTTGGTCAGGAATGTATGTAGTCCTGCAGCTATGCCAAGCGAGATCTTTATCTGAATTAGATTATTTGTAAAATCTATTTAACTTTGAAAATCAGGGATGTCAGTTGAATCAAAGATTGTGTCATTAGTGCACGAGAACACGTAACATCTAGTATCATCTTTCACCTTTGTACTTCCAAATTATCATTTTTCTTTCTGGTGTGTAAGATTATATTATTCTTCTTGCTTTTCGCTTTTAGTTTAACTTTTATTTTACTTTATTTATATTTGTATTAATTGATTTGTTTATGTATCTATCTACACTGTATCTGTCTAACTGTCTGTCTGTCAGGAAGAAAGGCTCATTATGCACGAAACACGCTCAACCTTCCCAAATACACCTCCAAGACATCTCTTGGTAATAATGAAGCCAAGGTTTAATTCAGGAGAATACGGGTGAATCTACTTCATCGAGTTGCCGACTCTGATTGTTGTCTTTAAATCTGCGACACCGGCTGAGCAGTACTTAGCCACCTAAGCCCATCTGTCAAACGAACAGCAAGTAGTTCCCACGAGGTGCCGCCGAAGTCTTAAACAGCTTCTCACTTCCCAGCATGCAATGCGGCTGGCTTCCTAGATGGCAGCACTGTTACAAAGGATCTCTCCAGAGACACCATGTTTATCCTTTAAATTTGTTTCAATAGCATCCGGAAATCTGACCGTTGATGACCTAGGCGAAAGCAGGAGACAATATGGCGACGATGATACCTTTTTATAACTCAATTCGCTTACGTAATCAATGCAAATTCTGGAAAACGATCTAGGATTGTGCGCAATATGCGTTCACAGGCTACTATTAATCATTTTGGCGAAGATGCTGACGTTCCTGATAGTCTTGTACTTTGTCTTGATCTAACGTTTACGCCGTCCTAAAAACTCGTGGACAAGACACCGCAATGTTTTTCTCCACAGGCAACGAGAGTGTAAACTAGCAGAGAGCTATGCCTTTGTCAAACGGAGAGTTGCCTTCTCTTACCACCCCCACCCCCTTCTCACCATCCTTTTCAGGCAACACACTGTATTTTAATTGTATTTGTATTAATGTGTTTTGATTGTTTTGGGGGGGATTTGCAATTTAAAAATCTTGGTTTGGATAAACTGGTAGTTTCATAGCGATGTTTGTATGTCTCGAATGATATATTATGTTTCACATATGCCAACAGGCTCAAGGCTGTACGATTTTCACTAAGTTTCCTCTTACGAAAAAATTGAATTCGAATCGTTCTAAATACGTATAGGGCGAGACATAAGGGTCGCTCGTATACTGCTGTTTCTTATTAATTTCCGTTGCTGGATTTCCGTTGACAGATCGCTTTAACTGTTCCTCGGACATGCAGCAGTTATGTCCCCTTTTGTGATCTTATATACTTGTATGAGGTTTACTATGATGGATGCTTCCATTTGGAATGTCTTTGTTTCGTTGAACGAAATCTGGAGACATTTTCTTGGAAGTATTAAATTGAATTCTGAGTGTCTATCAAATTCCCGAGGCCATATTTGATTCGAAAACTTAGAAAGTTTCAATAAGTTTTGAGAATGTTTCTAACACACACGTGATAGTAAGCTATTCACACATGAAGATGTACAATAGTACAATAAGAAGATATTGAAATACTGAATTATAACAGCAATAATATGCTACTAATAAAAAGAAGTGTCCCTCATATGCATCCGGCCCCGAGATTACCAAACGGTTCGAGTGCAGTACGATTTCATGCTCATCTTCCAATTTTATATGGAGATTTGTGAACACATTTTTGAGTTGATTAAGAACTCGCACTCTGAAAGGTTTCATAATCTTGGACCCCGATGGCAACATCATGTTGATGTTGATTCCACTCTGTACGTTTACTGACCTTAAAGATGCACAGACTAGAATGTTCATGCAAAACTATTATTTTGTTTATAACAGAAACATATGAAAACTTTGACAACATTTGACGAATCTATACTATGGCATATTCTATGATGCATTATTACTTGATGCAAAGTTCATATAAATTGTATCAATAACATGATTACATCATTTATCATTGTCTCTGTAGCCGGCTGTGATATATATGCTCCTACTGGTCTCGGCCAGCGGGTAGAGCGTTGGACTCGCAATCCAGCAACTCGGGTTCGAATCCCAGGGTGATCGGCAATCATAAACTGTTTCAATGGCGCCGAACATGTATTCGAGTTGTTCATGATGGTATGTTCTCGAGAATTGTCCCACAGAGAATTCCTAGCTCCCTGGTGGCTCAGAAGTGGCTGAATTGGTGACTCGAGGACGAGTCACCATGTGGAGGGGGAGAATATAGCCGGGTGTTATATAAGATGCTTCTACTGGTCTCGGCCAGCGGGGTTACACCTTTGGCTGAGTCGGTAGAGCGTTGGACTCGCAATCCAGCAACTCGGGTTCGAATCCCAGGGTGATCGGCAATGATAACCTGTTTCATCTCCATTAATCATCCAAGCGGAATCCGTAAGAAAATATGTCAAGGACAAGGGAATTCAAAGTAACATATAATAATTTACCAATGGTGTGACGACTCGCTAATATCCAATAACAAAATATCTTAGAAACAAACATCTTTAAAATGGTCTTCTTCCATGATATTATGTTCGGACTTGTACGGATACACTGCACGTCATCGCATGCGAAAGTATCCGCAACGTAATGAAACCTAAAAGTGGAACTGGATAAAACACGAAATCTGAGGAATATTCCATCACGTTGATAATTGTTTGCGACCACACGAATAGAACAGAACCACTTGATCCACTAAGTGTGTTACGTCCAGATGCGTCTTGTGTTATTAATAAAACACACAGTGATTGGTGGCTGCCTTAGAAGTCCGCCATATGGCAGTAAAGTTCCAGTTTTCGCGTGTAATGTTCCGTGACTACTCCAATAGTATCTGAAAAGAGCTGAACTCAAACGAGATTTCGCGTTGAATTATCGCAAAGTTGACGTAACCAATTAGAGGAAATATGAACGTCCATTTATGAAGCCATCCGATGCATTTATGGTGCTGACAGGGGAAGCCATTAACTCTACCGCCGACGGCAAGGTATAATTATTTATGGCACTGCTTGTAATATTCTATATTTGTTTTTAGAATACAGTGATATTAATACACCACATGGAGAAGATTTCTGGTTTTATAAAACTTGGAAACAACATTTAATTCCCATCGACAATAAAAGAGAGGACCAAGTTTCTGGTCTGCATATATAGTACTTAAAACCCGGGTTTCATGCAAGAAACGCTCCGGAAGTCTGGACGTACATCGAGGCTTTCCCCATTTCCGGTTGTAGTAAAAACCATGCTACACGCCCTGTTTTACGTTCGGACAACAGTAACACCATTTCCGGAAACGTAAGTCAAGGTATTGTTTATCGTAAGTGCCAGATCGATATGTATAAGGAATCGCTACGAGAGTACTTATGGACTCGTAGTAATAATGAAAGCTTCCTGAAAGGATACCCTGAATTGTGTCGATGTTTTAATGCTGGAATAGTCTATCTGCACAATACCCTTAGACTGCACGCATACATGGGATTTTTCAAGAGAGACAGACTTAGAAAAAAACTCGGCCTCTGTTTGACACCGGAAATCGTCAGGAGATAATCTGATCGTGGTGTTCTCGTCGACATCCGATCATAATCATTTATGACGACATCCGCTCCAGATCACGTGATGACATGAGCACGAATCTAGCCTCGACTTAGGAGTCATTAACCAAGTTTGCATTTGGGTGCAACCAGACTAAGACTTGCAGTCTATTTCACGGACCGGGATGTAATTCCCAGCAATCCGATTGGCTCACCTGGCTAGGGTTATGGTTAGGAAAATATTGTATTCATAATTTATGTCATGTGAATCAATCGGGTGAATAGACCATGTCCGGATCCGAGGAATGGATCTCGCCTTATAAACCACGCACAACTATGACCACGATAAGAGAAGAGTGATGCCCCGCTGTGAAGATAAAATAAATATAGGTATATTTCTCATCAACTACAGAAATAGTATATATTATGTCCAGACATAAACAAATTAAAATCGGAGCTGGAATGAAATTCTGACATTTGAAATTGGAATGGATATTAAAATATCCATGTGTTTATACGTGGAGTTAAATGCACACATACCAAGCTACACAGTTCATATCGCCGTAAATAGCCGATCGCAGACGAAGTAGTGTCTGGTCTTAAATTCCATCATTTTATCTTTCTTCCTAATTTAGATTCAGCTGCTGTCTATGTGTCACGTTACAAACTCCTGCTCCGGATTCCTTTCAATTAGCGATCGTTTCGGAACCCAAAAGACAAATGGACGCGGCATGCGCGTTCGAGGAAGTGTCTAGTTTTGTTCATCTGACAAAAATTATATAGCATCTGTCAGACCGATAAATGGATCCCCCTGAGCCTGCACTGCACCAGTCTGACAAGGGACCGCTAGACTGCCTCACTGCACCAGTCTGACAAGGGACCGCTAGACTGCCTCACGCACGAAATGGTGACAGTACCAATAACCAACATGTACATTTATGACTAAATGTTATAAGCAAGACTGACTATCTTAGCGTTATGCCGTCTCATGTATATCTGCCCTGGGGTCGTGCTTCCTACGATACCGTATACAACTGTTTCTCTAGCAGTACAGTTGGACTTCGGAGCCAAATGCAAAGGTTCCAGGTTCAAATACCGTCTAGGGGGCTCGGCATCAATGTTCGCGAAAGTTACCTTTCTAACGCGATATTGATACGATGCACTGTCTGTAGAGTGGCAATACAGTTATCGTCCTTGGGCTTGTCAGTACCAGTCGGTGCTCGCAGGTTTACTGCAACATTCAGCGCTACGGATGTTGCGGGTTTCCTCCTGCCATAAAACTGGCAAGTCGTGATATTAGTGAAAGATTCCAGAAAGCGACTCTAAACCTCAATTCCATTTTTTGTGATGTACATTTATGGCTAAGGCTTGGAGCTACGGCTGGATTCCTTAGAGTTTCGCTGTTTCATGTTGAACTATCGTATATTTAACTCCAAGAAGGATTAGCAATGTCGTTATAAATACGATGGCTTCGGGCGCATAAGCCGTGATTCGATACAGCTAGCCCGATATTACGAAACTTTTCTGAGTACGATTCCATGCGCAACTCAGAGTTTTGTTCATAAAACGTCATGTAAATGTTGAGCTTGAGCATAAAATCGTACTCAGAAAGGTTTCGTAATCTCGGGGCCTGACGTCCTATACGAAACGTTGTACCTCTTAGGTAATATAACCTCTAGCCCTAGATAGCCCTAGATAGCCCTAGATAGCCTTGTCTGAGGTTATGGATAGAGCTACGAGTTAGGCAGATTCGTACAGGGAAGCCATGGAACCTGCTACACGAAGCCGTATAACTAAGGTAACATGCAGTAGCTCTAACCCTAGCAACTGTGTTCAAGCCTAACAATAGAGCTATGGTTACCTTACAGTTACGCCGTGTCGTACAGGAAAGCAATGGACCATCCAGCACGCAGCAACATTAAAACCCCTTTAGCAATGGCGTAGTCTAAGGATAAAGATACGGATACTATGGACCCTCCTTTTACGAAATGGCGTCATTCTGTGGTCAACCTTCCACAATGGTGTAGTCTTCAGCAGGAACATACCGGGGTGCGTTCAAAGACACAAGGGCTTGCAAGTGGCTTACCAAACTAGCTACTGTCTCAAAAGTCGTATGAAACGTACATGGGACATGGAACCAGTTTAGCCTCCTGTGCTGATTGAACGCACCATTGGAGTTCCTGTTACGTACGAGTTACGCAGTTTTATAGGAGAAAAACACTGGTGCCGAACCATCGTTTTGTACATAGAGGGGCTACTGTCTCAATAGTCGTATGAAGTGTACATGCCTACGATTTACGCCGTTTTACAGGAGAGAAATACTGATGCAGGTCATAGACATGAACACAGTAGAGATACAGAGGTTGGCGGGTCATTGCGGAGCGCCGTAATATAGACCCAGGCGAGAGTAATGGTGTTTACTGGAGACTCGTCAACCCAAACACTTCAGGCGGTGTACGTAATGTGACAATTATCGTGCTATATGGGTCTTCTCGTAGAGGGGTCTGGGCTTGGCGTGCAAAATGTATATGGTTTGTGACACAGGAGTCAATAATATCCATGGACATACCGGCATAGATGTGTAGGTTGTCGATATTTATATCAATAATGATTTAGATATGGTTTCGGTCACGTGGCAACACGTACGCCCAGGCGGGATGACCAATAATTTACAGCATTGATCACTAAAAGAGTCATACTTTTAAGGTCCTTGCACATCAGAGCCGAGCGAAATATCGCCGCGACAATCAGCTGTGACAACAAAATATGCTATCGAAATGTGTCGTTGCGAATTTCACTTTTGGTGTGCAAGTATAAGGTTCTATCTCGGAGCGTAAATCGCCGAGTTCGTCGCCACGAAATTCGCCTCTGGTGTGCAAGGACCTTTAGCCATCGAACAACTTATAGTTTATATCAATATTATTCTTAACGAAATGGTACCGTGTTGCCTATTGATTACAAGACTAGAATTAATATGATGTTTCTAGGAATCTGAGGGCAATGACTGTTAACTCTAATTGTCCACGCGGCCCCCTTTTTAAAACTAATCTTCGTATGTAGTTAGGAACTATCGATTAGGAACTATATCTTGTTTCGTACGATACGCATTATAAAAACAACAACATTGGGAACTGCCACGAGAACGGATAAATGAAACATCCAATAAGGTGAAAAACGGTTTCCATTATGCCAGTGTCAATGGTGCTTCTTCGCAAAACCTGTAATGTAACCCATTCCAACCTACCCATAGAATTGAACGTTGAAATCAGTCGCTGAAACATTAATAGCATTTGCCGTGAAGAGTCTTGTGCTCGTGACATAATTGTTGAGTGTAATCAATAGTTGGAGTAAGAAAGAGGTAAGAAAGGGGTGGAGGATGTGGTATCATTGCAAGAACAAGTCAGGGTTTCGAACCTGACATTACGGTGAACTGTAGTAAGTGCTGAGACAATGACAATGAATAGACCGAGACTTGAACAGGCATAAGAAAGGGAGGGGTGGTGGATGGTATCATTGCAAGAACAAGTCATGGTTTCGTTCCTTACATTACGGTGAACTGTATAGTGAGAATTTGACCAGGAATAGACAGATACTTGAACAGGCATAAGAAAATGAGGAGGGGTGGATGGTATCATTGCAAGAACACGTCAGTGGTCTGTATAATAGGTACTGGGACCACGGTAGTCAATAGGACTGGGGAGAGAGTATCTGCAATTGGGACGGCGTATCTGCAACAGTACAGATTATTATCGGCAATTACATAACAAAGCACAGACTCCTGGTAGAGCACGTTTACCTCTCGTGTCCTAACTGAGGTTCCACAGAACGATCGTAGCACTACGAGAGTCGTTACGTAACTCATTAGCAACTCCATCATGCTAACGTACCACTCTCGTAGCACTACGGAACGGGCCAGTTATTTATATGTTAGGATAAACGTTACACGTAACAGGACACCTAACTATTTTTGTTGCTGAATATATGTTTCTTCAGGACATTAAGGACAATGTTTATATGATTATGTTATTATGTCATCATGATACTACGCTGTTAATTTTAAGGATATAGAGACAAGGGGGCTGCTCCTTTCTAACTGTTCTGTCTGTATTGTCTGTCCGAAACATGCGTAGTTGCACTGTGCGATGTTGATCCTTTGTAATTGCGCATGCCTCGGACAGAAAGTACAGACAGAACAGCTAGAAAGGAGCAGCCCTAAGGATTACTATGGTATTGTTAGTATAGATGTATTTGTAATTAACCTTACGCAGCTGTCTATGTCACAGGTAGTGATGATACCCATCGGCCAATCATAATACAGGTACACTTATAACTGGGAATAACTTCTGTATTGACCCTATCATCTTTTTGCATGATTAGCACGTGGAAAAGCTTGCCGGACATTTCGAGGGGGGCGAGACTTCGCTTGGCTAGCGTAAGGTCAATTCGTATCCCGAGGGTCTTGGCCGGAGGACATAATAGAGGTTCTGGGAGCCTATTCTCTAAACGTTCCTACGAATAGTTTAGCGACATTTCGTAGCCATACTATAGTTTCGGTGAGGTTTCCAGACAAGAGAAATCGTCTCTGGGCAGATTTCCCGTGATTGCACCAAATCCCAACTGCCTCTATGAGAAAGCTTGTACTTCCGCTACGAAGTATTTCGTGACCACTCCTTTCATTGGAATAAGCTTGGCTAGTGTTTGCCTAAGAAAGCTGTGATAACAATTACTTCTACACGTGAAGCATCACTTTCCATTAAGATGATGTTATCTCAGTAGAATGGAAGCTATATTGTAAAGTAGAGAATGAGGTATTCTATGACGGTAGGGAATGGTAAGTGCTATACCAGGCGTGGACAGGTTCGTACAATGTCAAAGTCAACTGTGGATATTTGCGATCAACGCCAGGCGTGGACATCTACCGTTGACGTCAATCGTAGACATGTGTCACCACCGTTAAGCCTGGACAGTTTGCGATAAATGACAGGCTTCGACAGGTTTGCTCAGGAGGGGCCTGTTCAGGAGGGCTCGAACCCGCGAGTGCACGCGTGAAATCGCCTTGGAAACCTTCATCCTTCATATGTGACGTCACGCGATAACTCGTGTAAACTCGCCCTTCTGAACAGGCCTCTGGACGTCTACCAACAACGTCACGCGTGAACATTCGATATGAACCATCAACGGCAAGCCTGGCCGTTTGCGATCAACGTAGGCTTGGGACAGTTGCACTCTTGGCCAGGAATTTTGGCATCAATGCAAACCAACATGGATAGTTTTGCCCAATTCCAGCAGTGAACAGCTTCGCTCAACGGCAGGCGTGGGCATTTGTGATTAAAGCAAGATATGGATGGTTTCGCTCAATTCCAAACTTTGCGTGAACAGCTTCACTTAACACAAGGCGTGAACCTTATCGGCCTTGACCAGCCCTGAACATTTGCAATCAATCAAAGTCCACATGGATAGTATCGCTCAACTTCAACTGTGAATACATCCGCTCAACGCCAGGCGTGGTCGTTTTCGTTCTTGACCAGACGTGGATATGTAAACATCATTGATAGGCATGGACAGTTCTAGATCGACAACAAACGTGAACAGACTGCGACTAACGCCAGGCTTGGAAAGTTTCGAGCATGTGCTCTAGCACGTTGGTGTTAGGAAGACATTAAGTTTTAACGAATATCTCTGCTCCATGACAGTGGTTGGAGTGTGAACGCTTAATGCGCCAGGATCACGTCTAAACTACTGCAGCCACGCTGTCATGAAAGACTTGTACAAAAAGCATCATTAACACGGTCAATTAGCACTTGTAAAATTCAGAATACCTTACATCTGACAAGCTTCAACTGCTTCTCAAAGGACAAGTCCAAAAACTTAATATCAGTTGAAAGCAAAGACACAAGGTACCAAGGTGCATACGAACGCTATATGCCCCGGAGGGGGTTAAAACGTTGACGACAACTGCTACAAATATGGATTACATCAAGGCTAGATGTTCCCGCAACATGCAGCATCCGTTCTCCATCAACTCGCAGAACAGCTATTGTCTCTCGGCAGTCAGGAAATTGTTTGTTATAACTCGCAAAGTCGCTTATGTCAAGGAGGACGGAGTCTTCACTAATTGCTAGTGTGGGCGACGTCAGGACTTCCACATCTATCTTGTCCTCGGTTTTATTTGTTGCATTGCCACAGCCGTTGAAACCATTTTAACTTCTCCAACCAACACCATATGAAATATTAAATATGTTTCTGCCAGTGTTTGATATGTCTGACATTATACTAATGTCAGACATAGTTCGTATTGTCGGGAGTATACGTGACATAGGATCTACTGTAGGACAAATACGAACCTGTTTGGGTTTGTATTTCGTAATTTAGAACGAAGAACTTTTTCTTTAGCGTTGGGTACTAGTTCGAGAGTCATCTAGCCTTCCTTGTTGACATATGGTGTAAATAGTGTATCATCTATATGATCCATATTGTTTTCAACACCAGGAATTTCGTTTCAGTATTCAATATATAAATTATTGAAACAATGATCATAATATGAACTGCAAACTATTGCCTTAAAATCGAGCTATCTGTAACATGCCTGCATGTACTATTCTAAACGTGCTTCTAACTTTTCCTTGAATACAATTCTAGTTATGTTTACTCAGTATCGGTTTGCAAATTGGGTGAAAATTAACACCAGGTCCTCTGCTAACTACATAGAAAGCTGTAGCGTTTAATCAGATAAAATGATAGGCAAATGTAAAACGAGGTGCGATAAAGAACAGTGAAATGGACATCGGTAACAATGAAATCGACATGTGTTGTTCGAGCACTAACGTAACATAAGTCTGAAATGGACAATGTGTTTTTGTTGAAGTATTCCTATGTCCACCTATAACCACCATGATATTGATACGAGAACAAGTTCCCTGATACACAAGTTTATGTCTTGTTTAGCCAATATTTCAAATTCTCAATATTGAATTTACGCAAATCTAAATACGCGGTTCCTTCATGGGTAACACAAAACACGGGTTGTATTGCCAGATTGCTTTCTTTCTTTGACACTAGTATAAAGTATGACTAGTCTTCGCAGCCAGTTCCAGTTGTGGCTCCTCGACGTTCTCAACAAGGCCCCGAGATTACGAAACTTGAGAATGATTTCATACTCAACTCAGAATTGTGTTCATAAAACGTCATGTGACGTCATAGCCTGAGTATGCTGTGAGTCTAGGGTTATGAGGCCACACAACGTTTTATGAACAAAATTCTGAGTTGAGTATGAAATCGTACTCAGAAAAGTTTCATAATCTCGGACCAAGGTAATGTTATCAAGTACGAGGCAGACACACAATAAAATAAAACCCGTTAAGTTGAAGGAAAAAAAGAGAGAACAATGTAATAACAAATAAATAGTATCTCGTGAAAGGTGTGAGACGAGAGAGAAGAAGTGTGTTTTATTACTATTGTGTTGCTATCGTGTTCTGTTTGAAAAAGATGGGACGCGATCCGAACAGATAATGGATAACATAGTGAACAGGTGGTTGAAACAGTGTGAACAACATACTGGACAAATTAGTGAACAACAGTGGACAACATTATAGTGAACACAAAGTGAACAACATAGTACATAGAGGACAACATACTGGACAACATATATAGTGAGCACAGAGTGGATAACATAGAGGACATCATACTGGACAACATATAGTGAGCACATAATGGACAACATTGTGAGCACATTATGGACAATAGAGTGGACAACATAGTGAGCGCATATTTTGGACATGTAGTAGAATGCGACATTGTCATGACAGAATGGACACATGCATGTAGATAATGAACCATACAATGGACCGCAACGACATCGAGGAGATGTCAACAGGACTCGAGTGGACAACAGAAATGACAACAGAGTGGCCATCGAGAGGAGACATCGCTGGAGAAAAAGTGGACATCGAGTGGACAACAGAGTGGACTGCAGTGGACAATGACAGGACAACAGAGTGGACTGCAGTGGACAATGACAGGACAACATAGGTTGATAATTCCATGGCGTTGTTATGGTTACTTTTTGTTCTTAGCATCAGTTCCGTTATGTTTACTTGGAATACTACGAATGGTTTAAAATAATGTATTTCTTCTTGTGTTGTTGTTGTTATTATTAGTAGTAGTAGTAGTAGTAGTAGTAGTAGTAGTAGTAGTAGTAGTAGTAGTAGTAGTAGTAGTAGTAGTAGTAGTAATAATAAACATAGGTAAAAACCACACTATGTTAAATTCACCTACCAGTACCATATACTGTGTGAGACACTATAATATAAATATTATGTACACCAGTTTATTATTGATTGCATTATTGCTCAAGGTCTTTGTAGGAAGCAATAATTAAATCAAAATCTTGAATTGTTGTATGGTATTTATTAATCTAATTCAAGACAGTTAAGAATACACAATAATTAGATTATTAAAGTTCTGAGTTGCTTTGATGTTATCCATGCGATTAAATTGACAAGCAATTATCAGATAAAATTAACTTGACTTGCCGAGGTCAGCAGGGCATTATCAAGAAGAAAGACTAAATCTTATTAGTTTGAGTAGCGAAAAAAAAGTTACTCTTCACAGTCAATAAATTACATACTCGGATATCCTCTATATATGTATTAGGGGTGCCACGATTTGCCTATCTCGCGATATGATACGTATCACGATACCAGGCTCACGATACGATACGTATCGCGATTACATTTTAAAGAACTTTGGTAAGATTTTCAGTAATTCGTGTTATATGAAGGTCAATATTTCTTGAAATATCCAGTACAAATATTATAGTTCCACAGGCAAAGTACGAGATGTAAATTGCTGTTTCATGATAGTAGGATGGCACCCTTTTGTTGACATATTTTAGCAAAAGTGCAAAGTGAAATAGTAATAAGTTAACAAGACAGAATTTTTATTTGGTGAAGGTTAAAGTTGTAAGTCTGGAACCGGTTAGGTACCCACATTTCCTAACACTACCAAATTTGAGTGACCAGCATCAATTAAATTTTGAGTAATAGATTATAAATGTCTGCTTTTAGTGTAACATCTGACACTCTATCATACAAGTGTTAAGTAAGATCCAAGTCCTAATGTCTTCATCTATCTCATGCATTATTTTTAAATAGGGATGCTTCATTTCTAATGTCTTAAAAGGCAAACATTCCCTCAGCAAGTGTATTAAAATATATTCCCCTCAATATGCTATGTTTCGCACCAATGATGCCAATGTAATTATTCTAGTAAAAGGCACTAGTATAAAGCTAAATTTATGGATCAATATTTGGATAACGATTATTGATCTTTTTTAGCTGTATCAATAGCCTACCCACCTCACAGTCAAATATCAAGCTTAATGAAGTAATTGTACTGGATGGACTATTTTATTCAATAATCATTCATAACAAGTTGATGCAGATAGCTTGGAAGTGATTTGAAATGTTGATTTACTATTAAAACTAGTAATATTGTCAATTGGTTTTATGAACAATTGCAATGCTCCAATATACTCAATTTATTGATTTCGGAAAATGTTTATAATGGCTGGTGTTTTGGAGCATGCTAAGTAATAGTAATCTGATCTGACCCTCTAACATGTTCAGTTTTCTATACTGATGAAAGCCACATGTAATTTGGATATTTTGATGATGTAATGCCACTAAGAACAGCTGGTGTTAATTGATACCAGTGGCTCTATTTGTTGTTATATGCCCACCCAGGTGGTCAGCTTTGCATTGATGGTGACAAGATGGTCTACACTTCTATTTAATTTGCACCATTATTGCATGTCTTCAAATTTTCAAATAATCTTTCAGGTCAAAATCTATTGCCAGTTTGAATTATTAGGATTGTAGCATTGTAACAAAAGCATCTTACAAGATTAAAGAATTTAATACAACCAGTAATTATTGAAAACTATTCCTGACAATAGTTCTCCAACAAATATCCATTAATAATCAGGAAAAACATGAAGTTCCAATATGTTGCCAGTTGTGAGTAAATAGAAAATAATTATGCATAAATTGTAAATTATCAAAACATTAATAAAAGAAAACTGGTGAACAGTGATGAATGTGTAAGCTACACATTCTGTACTTCTGGTATTTCTAATGATTTTTTGAGCTGGTTATTTAATAAATTTCAGCAAGTTGGTTGGATCATAGAAATTAGATGTGTTTTCATTGTTCATTATGACATTCCCTCTAAAGCGTTCTTCTGAATTATTTTAAATGCTTCTTTGAAATATTTGCAAATAGTTTCTATGACATAAATTAGCATCATGATGTCCTCTCCTATTTAGAAAATGTAAAATATTCTGGACCAATATTTCTTTGAGATATATTATTTTTATATACATTTCGAAATATGTGCATATAAAATACTATAATTAAGTTGCATTCAATTGCCAGCAATGTACATCAGAATTACTGTGATATGAGAGAGTACTGTGATATTATCAATAAAACATATTGGAGGATGGTCTATGAAAGCTGATTATTACCTAACCAAGAGATACAGATCTTGCCTGTCACTGTCAGCCATTAAAGTTACTGAATATGAATATTTTAAAACTTTTATTAAGAGAAATAGAGAGAGAGAGATAAGTATTTACATTTGCCACGTTAGCTAAATAAATGAACGTATTTTTGACACTTAGGAGGATTGACATACAGGTATCAAAGAAAGCATTTATTATTTATCTCTACGACTTTAAATAATTGAAATGAATTAAGTAGACTAAATGTAATTTATGTTACCAACACAGACCACACGAAAAGATTTATGACTGAAATTGACTCTGAAGCCACAATGCCAATGCTCACATAATGATAATTAATTTCACTTCTTGGTCTAGTGTGTTACATAAACAATAATGTGTTTGTCCAATGTGTGTGTATATACTGGAACCTTGTCATGTTCATGCAGTGATTAAGCAGATATCGTGTAATTATTTATTTCCAGCATAATTAACTCCCAGTATGTGGCTGTGAAAGAGCCTAAATGGCAGTCCCATTATACTAGTAGATAGCACATGTGTCAGTCTGTGGGTGGCTAGCAGTGGGATCAGTTTCCTGTGCTGGCCAGGTTAGTATGAGGTCATCCTTACATCAGGAACTGTATCACATGTATGTCAGCATTTGACCCACCAGCTTACAGGGATCAACATCCTCATTTCCTGGAGTCAAACAAACTCCCCCCCCAAAAAACCAACTGATCATATTACATCATATGGATTAGTATGCTGATAATCAACTTTCTTTGTCCAGTTTCCTGACAAATCCATCGCAGTCTTTATTTCTTAAAGATAGATTGTACAGCAGAAGGTCTAACATTTTGATATTGCATCTGGTGAAATGGAAATGCTTGTTCTGCCTGAAGGCTTCCACAGAGAAGCTCTAGCTGCTTTTAACCAGGTCAGTATTATTGAGCTTTCCCCGAAAATCATGCTCGTCAAGATATCGATATTGAAATTGCTGATTCTTCCTCGCAGATAGCTAAATTGTCTCCTCCGTGTTTTGGAGAGGCCACTGTGCCTAATAAGGAGGGGTAGTCTTGTCTGAGAAGTGTGTGCACGACCATTGATTATGAATAATTTATGTTTTGACATTCTCATCAGTTACTGTGTCCGTGACCCCCAGAAATGGATGTTCGGGGCAGAGGAACTGTACAGTTGGTGTCCATAAGTGTGTGAGCTAGGCCGGCAATCCCCTCCTGTGTTCACAGCTGAGACCTAATTGCTTTCTATGTCCAAGTGCCTAATTGATCTACTACTTTTCAAATTTACCAAGCTTTTCCAATGCCAATACATCGGCTGAACATTGGTGCCTGCAGGATGGGTATATTTGGCATGGAAAAGGGGGTTCAAGTTGGTTTGGAGGATTGTCGGAATATCCGTCTGGTATGTAGCAAGCTTGTGCAATCTATGATTGAAATCTAGGTCAGATGTTGTTGTTACGAACTAGGAGAACATGCAAGCTGATGACGAATTGTAAAATTGACACTATTATTGCTAATAATATGAATTTATTCCTTGTTAGCAGAGTATGTGTGTTTAATTATCCTTTTTATCGTGTACTAATTTAAGGTCTCACTCCAGGAATTGATATACCGCAGATTATGCAATTATATTTGACATTTAACACTTTTCAACATAGGAGGGCAATTACTAAGGGTTTAGTGTATATTTCTTGTCCGTTGTAGTACACTTTGAACATGCTCAAGTGGATTGCTTGTGTCCAAGTGTACAGTTGAGAATCTTTCTATTCGACACTTGCCTAGGTTACTTTCAATGTGGGTGAGTCATTTCAATTTTGAATAATATTATCAGGCATGTATTGATATGAATTTCATACAATATCAGTGAAATTTTGCTGTTTGTTCGTAACTATCAAGATGTATTTTATGTCTGCTAAAACACCATTGGATATAACATAGAAAAGCACTGTTGGATTATGTATATTGGGGGCTTTAGAAAACGATGGCAAGCTCTAGTGATGTGCTGGTATTCACTGTTGCCTATTGAGGTAGTGCAGGGCCAGCTGTATTGATTGATTCATGGAGTAGCTCATGATGGTGGGCCAGCCACTTCCCCGTCCACAAAACTAAAACTAGTGGGGCATCTCAGTCT
>JAUTBV010114057.1:0-13898 GCA_032361325.1 Lepetodrilus fucensis
TGTGTATGTGTATGTTGTGTGTGTATGTGTATGTTGTGTTTGTATGTGTATTGTGTGTGTGTGTGTATGTTATGTTGTGTGTGTATGTGTATGTGTATGTGTATGTGTATGTGTTTGTGTGTGTGTGTGTGTGTGTGTGTGTGTGTGTGTGTGTGTGTGTGTGTGTGTGTGTGTGTGTGCCTGCGTGATCCTTATACCATGTTCCTTTTTGTAATTTATATTTGTACCTCATCAAATAGTGAAATACAGATTGAATAACGTTCTATTCTGTTCTCTCTCTCTCTATCTTTCACTCTCCCGCAGCTGTTGTGTATGTGTGTGTGAGTGTGTGAGAGAGAGAGAAAGAGAGAGAGAGGGGATGGAGATATATATTAATGTGTTCATATTGCACATAAAAGAAGTAGGTCTATATAAATGACAACGTCCAACAGTCTTAATTAGCGCCATCATAAGTTCATCAACAGTAGATCTACTCTTGATTAACCCCAGTGCCCAAATCATTCTACGAACGATTCCAACTATACATGTAAAACTAAGTTCAACTTCGTATGAACGTAAATTATCAAAACTAAAATCTCCTATTTCATATTTTCTAAAACGCAGTTTCAGTCGGGTTTGTGAAGGACACAACAGAAACATTGTCGAGATTTGACTTTCCGGAAGTGACATTTCATGTCAAGGTCATAGGTGACGGTAGGTGCTACTCTCCTTCCTACTAGCTGTATGTTTCTGTTTGTCTTCATTTGTAAATATTTACACAGATGCTACAACGCTCAGCGTACATGCGGTCAACTGGCAATTCACATGTGAACATGTTTACACCAGAAAGTGTTCTGTATTTTAGAAATGGCCAAAGCAGAACTCATAAAAGACTACCGGTAATTTTTCCGCCAACATTAAAGGTTTCGAGCTCTTATTGTGACTATTAGACGTGAAGTCGGGTTTGTTTCCCTCCTTTGGTATGGGGGGCCATGATGACTGACACATATATTTCTCGAATACTTACACTACGAAAGTAGAAACATATGAGGAACATGTATTTCGTCGTAAATGAATGGAACATGGACTGTATATATGATATACGTCTATCTAACGGGACTTTCAACATGAAAAATAATTGTGTGACCTTTAGCGGAATGGTTTCATATTTATTTAAGCTCCAAAACGATATACATATTTGTTTTAGGTCAGTTGCAATTGTATTCCCTGTACCGCATTAATGCGGAAGCTAACATGTATGAAGCGTGTATTTTATTGCGTTTTTAATTTAAATTAAATAATATCAACTGAATTATTTGTATATGAATAGTTACTTTATATTACTACTAAAACTCCATAGATCAGTTGATACATCAAATACAAGATAAATAGCGGAACCTTCCCTTTATTCATATAAAATATTAATATGTTGATAACTCTCGAGTACTGGGGACTAAGTACATAAGTAAATAACAACTTTCGGGTGGATAAATCAAGCTTAATTAGTCTCAGATCGAAATTCGTTTGTCCATTATACAGGTCTATCAACTGTCATAGTATGCCTTTAATGAGATTCGAACCGCAGACGAAATCATTGAACAGTGAGATGCATGTGAAGGTCGTTGATCTCTTAATTCTCAACTATGCTCGGTGTCATCTCATGTCATCTGCACACATGCAGTGAAGCAACCCGCTATAGGCCCATGTGGAAACACACATATTGGAAACATACAGGAAAGGTTTATTCACCGTGTCAATGTATAATAGTATAGGGCTGAGAGGTGGCTAGTCCACTGTATCTATTCCCACGATCCGTTTATATAAATATTAGGGAACTGGGACGCTCCCCATTGTTGATTAACCTATAACCAGACAGATCAGGGACGAGCTGCGAAACATTCATAACGTACGGTGTCGTAGGAATATAATTTCACGTGTAATATCTGACCACCTTAACGATAAAATGACTTCAATAATATAGCGAATAACATTCGTTTCAATTACGAATTTCCGCTGTTGGGGAGAAAGGGGGTTGTATGTCAGTTGTGAAGCTGTTTGTTCGTATTAGGTTTGATGTTATTAATCTTCCGAGAAGACGTGAATATTTTTAGTCGCAAACGAGTTCCATTTACGGATGATAACTCTATTTCTGACACAAGAAGCTTAAGGGGTTGACTGGGAGATATATATTCTTGAGAGAGGGGTTAAACAGCAATGAGTGATCTACAAAGCAGGAAGTCAATCCGCTGAAGCTAACACCTATATGTATACGTTTTATTGTTATTTATACTTCAATGTAGGCCTACTCGTGGAATCTTAGAGATATGTTACAGACAAATCAAGTTCCAGATAACAGAGTACGATTTCATGGTCAAGCTCAAATTTGATTACGAACATTTTGAGTACCATTTCATAGTCACCATTTGATCATGAACATATTTTGAGTACGATTTCATGGTCAAGATCAAATTTCATCATGAACATTTTGAGTACGATTTCATGGTCAAGTTCAAATTTGATAGTGAACATTTTGAGTACAATGTTATGGTCAAGCTCAAATTTCATCATGAACATGTTGAGTACAATTTAATGGTCAAGCTCAAATTTGATTAAAACATTTTGAGTGAGATTTCACGGTCAAGCTCAAATTTGATAATGAATATTTTGAGTACAATTTAATGGTCAAATTCAAATTTGATATGAACAAAACTTTCAGTTGATCATAACATTCGACTCAAAAAACTTTGCAACCTATGACCTTTATGTGTGTTCACTGGGAAATAATGTTACAACATGAATGAATATATTGAAAATGAAGGTCAAAGTATGAAATAACAAAGTTAGCGTTTTTACTTCTTGGCGGTGGCTTCGTATGAAGTGTGATGATACCCACCGCATACAATAATCTATTCAGAATACTGTATAGAGATCCCATATTTTATAGACTTAATGTTGCTCATATTTATACATTGTACATTTAACGCTTTGTTGTCGTTGCCATTAGTCTGACACACGTACAACTCAACAATGTATGTCTGATATTGGAATACTAACTGGGATACAGTAACCATAATCGAGTATTACGGGTTAGAACCTACAGGACAGTTATACAGTACTGAGAAATCCTGAAAATTAGACCCACTGGTATTTTCTATGTTTTGTAGACACACTCTTCAAATATATTTTAGAAATGTTATATTATCATATATTTATATTTAGTTGTTTACTGTTGCTATTGTTTACTATTTTGTTCAGTAAACATGAGAAATCTTGTGAAATGTATAGCCAATTGTTATCGAGTCACTCTCTGCGGCTAAATTTGATGCTAAAGTGTCGAAAGAAGTTTTGGAACAATGAGTTGAACTTTCAGTTTTATCGGCTTGTAAAGCAGACCCACAAATCAAGTCCAATGCCATCGAAATGAGTCGCCAGAAACCAAAATAATAGAATTCTACTAGCGCCCGCTTACAAGCAAGCCATGTTATGAAAACACTCGCTAAGCCTGTTTATCCCATAATTGAGTAATTCGTCTCGGAATAAAAGATACCCTTATTTCAACTTTGATTTAGTGACCTGTCCCCTTCACTTGGAGTCCAATGGATTTCGGTAATGCTAGTTCCCCCATAGAAGTCCATTCAGCAGCTGCCTAGCGAACGTGCAATTGGGTTAAATGATCCGAAGAAAAAACAGGAAAAAAACGTTTTCAAATTGTAACCTTTAAAGATTATTTTCACCGGTGTTCGTGCATAAATCATACTGTTACATTTATTGTGGGTAAAACAATGCAAATGAGGTTTTGACACATTATAGCCCAGGTCATGGCAAATTCACGCATTTTCGACACGAGATAGCATAGCATGTTTATAGTTGGCAGTCGATTTGTTAACGGTATTTGATCACAGTAAAGGTGAAATTAATAGCAGGCGGTCATGCCGTTGTTAAAGTAATGGATTGCACGTAGCACTCATGAACACGCCTGCGATTGTCAGTTGATCTTCTTGAAATACAGACGCCGTTTCTGTCCATTGGAAATCTGTACGTTAGTTTATGTTTTTTCGCAATATTTTATTGTAGTTTAATTTGTTTTAATTAACTTTATTATTATTAATTTATTATTATTATTATTATTATTATTATTATTATTATTATTATTATAATATTATTATTATTATTATTATTATTATTATTATTATTATTATTATTATTATGTATTATGTAATATATATAATATATTATTATTATTATAATGTTAGCCTAGTGGTCCTGACTTGACCGCGAATTAGCACTACACTATTAAGTGACCCATATGGCTATATTTAATATTTGATGTGACCTTTGATCACAAATAGCGTGTTTATTAACTACTTCGTGCGTTAAATATGTTCATTAGACGGCGTAATCACTACTACTAAGATATGTATATTCACGTCTTATAACACTAATACATTATTATCTGATTATGGAAATTACTCATTGCTGATCGTTACTTATAGATATAACTTCGTACCATTAAGTATGGCCGCGTTCATGGACATGGCAAGAGTAGTATGCCCTTTGATGACCAGATTTACGTCTTCATTGTGAGTTTTATTGGACCAATCGCCAAAGAATGGGACGAAATCTGCATATTTGACAGAATATATGGCGACAGTCAGTACTATGGCATGGTTGCTGATAAGGAAACTGGGTTAGGTGTCAACCATTTTTAACATATAATAAATCTATATTTTGAAGCTAGTAATAAACTATGTGAGAAAATAACGTGATAGCGAGAAATTATGAAATAATAACGCGCATCTAGATCTGTCTACTGCATTAGAACGTTATAATTTCGATTAAACCTTTTATTTGAACAAGTCTAAAGACAGCTAACGACCCCATGACCTTTATATGCCAATGATTTCTTTTTACAAAGGCATTAACATATAGGGCCTACGTATATTTATACAGTGTATGGACATTGCGCCATATCTCTTACTTATATTGGGATATTTATTGTGCATATTGCATTGTTTCTAAATTTCAATGTTATAAAATGATATATGACACCAGTAAATTCGTAACCTACTACTAGTCAGTAAAATTAGAATTAACAAGTACAAGTAACTTTTTCTATATTGAAAGGCATGTATGCCAATCATTCAAGTGAGTGAAAGAAACTTACAGTAATGACAACTCGACATTGCCACTATATAGTTTGACACCCCTATTTCGTAGATTATCTCGGTAAATACTTCATGGAATGAAAAACAAATAAACTTCATGTTCTTATTTAAAAAGTGTTCTTAATTAAAAAATACAAAATATTGCACCAGTAATAACACAATCTGTTTATATACCAACTATTTTGAGTAAGTATTATTTTATGCAGAGGGGCGACGTTCGAAAGAAGGAATAGGAAAATAGGCTGAATTTGCACGTGCGGGTATATGTGAAGAAGAGCATCTGCAAATTGAACGTCACTTTTTTAGAACGTCGCCCCTCTGCATAAAATAATACTTACTCAAAATGGTTGTTAATCGTTATATAAACATATTTTTATTAATGGTGTAGATTATGTTTTAATTTTGGTTGAGATTATGTTTTAATTTTGGTTGGGGCAAATAAAATAAGAAAATTACGTTTATTTTTGTTTTTCATTACATGAAATATTTACCGAGATAATCTACGAAATAGGGGTGTCAATGCATTTCATGCCAAACTATAATGCGCATGTAGAGTAACTGCTATTAGCTGGTTCTAGGTATACAGCTACCATGATAGATGTGCCTTTCTATGTATGCAAGGCAAAACACGTTTTAGTCATCTTAAAAACGGAATTGAAATACTACCTAATTTCATGCGCCGATTCATTACACTTTCATAACACTGTTTCAAACCAGATGAGCTTTTATGGATATACATTTCTCAGTATTTTTCAATTACAAGAGCACCTAGATGATCTTCAGAAGGACACAGCATCGCAAATTGCAGGAAGGCATACAACGGGGATGTAATACCAATACCGTATGTAGTCATCATTCAACGATGGTAGGAATCTGTGTCTCTTGGTTTAAGGCATAATATCGCAGATTAAGTTGTTTTGAACCGAATTGGTGTTCAAACTGCAAAGTACATGCACTTAGCATATATGTACCTACACATATCTGTTCACCGCTGTAGGATATCTAAAGTTCCATTGCAGTTTACACTTCCCGTATAACCCAAATAAAATTATGTAAAATCTCAATTTCCTATCGTTGACTGACTGAGGGGGGTCATTGAACTCTAATCATTGGAGACGGTCAAAGTAACCTTCCACGACCATTGGCACACATAATAATGGTAATTAATAAATAGTAATATGAATATTAAAATATTGATAACTAGTGAGACATGTGGAATAAGTAAGTGGTTGTATAAAGTACATGTGTAATCAAAACAAATGCATTTATTTTCATGTAAAACCTTGCTAGACCACTATTTAGGTCAACGATATGTGATAGTATGCCTTTAAGGTAAGACTTTGCAATAAGTGCTATTCTAAAGCTCCACTGGAGCCACATACTCACAGTTAAACCGAACGTTTGAAGAATCGCTGTTGAGCAGCGGGTATGAAGCGTATGAGATTAATTAATCGAACCCTTTTCAGTGACAACCGTCGAGGGCTTCCATTGATTGGCATTGTGTTTGGTATAGAGACGTCGGAATCCTAGGACATGTGATCAGATCCTTTGGTTTGACCAAAGTAAGTGTTTTGCTTTGTGTCACAGATGGTGTGTTTGAATGCAGAAATTACACACAGCTTATACATGCACCCACGCTATCCGGTTCAGACTGGCGTACCTCCAATGGGTTGTATTTTGTTGTTAATTGGGGTTTAGAGCCACTTTCAAGATTATTTCACTTGTATCACGGCTTGTTAACTAATGACAGGAGGACACCCGCAACATCCGTAGCGCTGAATGTTGTAGTAAACCTGCGAGCACTGGCTGGTACTGACAGACCAAGGATGGTAACTGCATTGCCTCTCTGCAGCCATCCTCCAAAACCCAGACCATTATGACCACACTATGATTAGTGTAGTCATAATGGATTGGGTTTTCGGGGATGCTCTGTAGCCAGCCCTATCAATATCATATAAGAAAAGTAGCTTTCGAGAACCATTGATTCCAGGATCCCGGGGCTGGGTTTTAACCAGGGCCTCTAAGGTTGGTTGGTTGGTTGGTTTGGGGTTTAAAGTCACTTTCTAGAATCTTTCACTAATATCATGACTTGCATGTATATGTACTGCTTGACTAGTCTGGATTTCCACCAGTTTTTATAGTGCTAGTTCACTTAGAATATCATGTCGCAGATAGTACAATGATACCCCACTCAGACACAGTATACCGACTCCGAGCTGGCCAGTCCTTGCTTTACCCCTTTAATGCTGAGCGCCAAGCAGGGAAACAACAAGTACCATCTGTTATCGTCTTTTGGTATGACGCGACCGGGGATCGAACCCGCGACCTTCCGCACTCCGGGCCGGTAACTTCAACCCTATTAGCCATATAGACCGTATACTAATGGTAATGTTGGAGCTAAATGCAAATCTACTTTAGATATTATATAGAAAGGTAAATTTCGCGAACCATTGATGCCAGACTCCCGGGGCTGGTTTCAAACCAGGGCCTCTAAGGTAACTTCAGCCCTATTAGCCACATATAGACTATACATACTATTGCTAAGGTTGGAGTTAAAGGTAAATGTACTTTAGATACTGTATAGGCCGTTTCGTACAGGGGATCGCTAGCCTAGTCCACTACCCCTCTACAAATTACTATACTGTGAAGCGTTCAAGCATCCGCCGTGATGTGAATTTCCATCTCATCACTACAATCTGAGAGTGGTCACTGTGCACGGTAACGCTAACGGTGATCTCTAGATGATGGTATTCATGAAGCGGTCGTACACTTGTTTGTTCATTTATGAGGCCACCCACTTACCAGTAGAACTACACCTTTCCTGTGTACTCTCGTCATTAACATATAGTGTTACTGCTAGTGCTGGGACCAGACCTAAACCATCTAGTATACCATTTTCGAGCCTCCCCTGGGAGCCGTATGCAAAATAGAGCGCTGCCATTACAAAAACGAAAACATCTGAAAGCTTCTCTGAATACGTAATCACACGATCGCACAAGACTACTTATTTGGGGAAATGAGAAGAGTTTCACTCGATAAACTTTACGTTTGCCTGTGTTTTTTTTTCTTATAAACTTTAAGTGCCCATATGCTACCGGAATTCCATGCATAAATTGCCTCGTGGTTTGGACAAGGTTGCTTTACTAAACTTGTCTAAAATGCATTTCAACTATTAAAAGGACCTAGTATCTCAAATAAAATGTACTTTTGCCACCCAGATTCCATGTCATATAATACTTTTTCCATAACAGATTATTACAATAATAATGTTTAATATTTCCAGATAAATCTGACATTAACATTAACACTTGTGACATCCATTATTCTATTGGATTACATGTACAACATCTCATAGACCATGGACGTGATATTACACAGATGATGTCTCCCGGCAATGCGTGAGACGCTATGTATTAGATACTATATTCATGACAACGAGTCAGTTATTTCCGGCACAATAGTGGTCTTTGTCAATTGATATTTGTGTTCTGTACCTTTAGATAAGGGCATCATGTGATGACCGTCTACTTGGCGTCATTACGTCCAAATCTGTTGTTAGATGTACACCAAATTTACATTAATATTCTGCAATACTACTTGAGAAGCTATCATATAAATATGTTATTTATTAAATCTTAATGTTTGTTCTTCATTTCTCTGATAGACCATACCGTAGCATTAACAACAACAAAAATTGTTGATAATAGTATAAATATCTTCATAGTTTTTGTTATTCGGTGAATTCTTGTATAGAATGGATACCGGTATGTCGCTTGACTTTGAAATAATGTCAAGTGCATGCCTACTTGGCAGACTCGTGACTTTCAAAATACCAAATATTTTCAAATAGTTTTCAAATAGTGAATTATAATTCAAATACTAGTTGAATCGAGCAGTTGTAACGCGTAAACTACAAAAGTAACTCTAAAGATCATTTAGGGAGGTGGGTGGGGTGTGGGTGGGGACCGGGACGGGTGGTAGCGCAGTGGTAGAACGGTTGGACTTCGAAGCCAAAGGTCCCGAATGCAGATATCATCCTTGGTCTGTCAGTACCTGCCGATGCTCGCAGGTTTACTGCAACATTCAGCGCTACGAATGTTGCGGGTTTCCTCCTGCTCTAAACTGACAAGTCGTGATATTAGTGAAAGAATCTAGAAAGCGACTTAATTATATAAAAACACACACACAAAATATCTAGGTGACAGATGTACAATGATACACGCTATACATGTTCTTAGGCGAAATAAAAACACTCCAAATTTGGGAACTATTTGAAAGCATTTGGTATTTTGACATGATTTCAAAGTAAAGCGACATATCCATTCCATACAATAATTCACCGAATAACAAAAACTATGAAGATAATTATACTGCTATAAAAAGAAAATGTATTTGAAAATACTACGGTATAGTTTTTCAGAGAACTGAAGAACAATCAATAAGATTTAATAAGGAAAATATTTACATGGCAGCAGTAGTTATTACGTTGTTAAAGAATAGTTTATCCAAAGTGAAACCATATTTGATACAAGTGATGTCAACTTAGTAAAATCCCGATCCTGAAATTAAATATGTGCATAGTACATTTTTTTTATTGTTGAGTATTTCTTTTCTCCATTATTATTTGTTTAGAGCCGCTTTCAAAATTATCTTGCTTATACGTAACATAAATGATGATCTATTACGTCGCTAAATTGTCAAAAATATGTGAAAGTTAAATAAAAGGACAGAGTACTACGACTACGCCACGTCTTACCTGGGTCAGATCCGTACACGCTGTATCGACGATGACTTCTGCTAGACAAATAGTTGGATCAATAGAACAGCGTCAGACCAGTCAACAAAACTTTATGGGTTCCTGCGAAATAACGTCCAGTGGCTTGACTGATGGCGAAATGCTGCCGACGAAACAGTTGTGACGACGTAGCGGTGGACTAAGTCGCCAGTCTGCGCTTTAATCCAATCGCAACACTGATAATAACGCCGTGAAACAGGGAAATCGATAGAGGTTTATCAATAGATACCTAGCTCTGATCAAGAGTTGCATCAAAATTGGGAATCGTTCATGTATTCAGATACGGATTATAATTTGAGCTTATTTGGCGTTCACGCATGACCAACTATGAAAACCTATAATGCCATCATTGCATTAACATTTTGAATTATAGCTGGAGGATTAAGTAGTACTAGTAGTGAGTGTTAATGTGGCTTTGCTGGAGATACGAAAGTTCAAGTCGATTCTTCAACATTCATTCCATATATTTGACTTTTAGATTTGGATGATGCTATGGTACACAAGACCGCATAGATGCCACTTCTCTACATTTCGCTGTCTTCACAATAATGTATACCTCGGCTCGTATTCTAGACAATTCTGAGCTAAGAACTTCTTAGTGAGAAAAGATCTCTTCAAAAATTAGCCAGTAGCGTGTCGCACCAGGTCTATACATAGCAACACTCTGAGTGTCAACAGTAAGCATCAGGGATGCTTGCCTCTCTTCCGGTGCACGTGCATCCAACGGCAGCACTTAACTATTCATGAGCTATCATGTGTCAGGTGCGAAGCATTAATAGTGGATCAACAGTCAGTAGCTGCGATGTTTGTCCACCTTCCGGTGCACGTGGGAGACAGCTATGACGTGTCAGGTGTGAAGCGCTGTTAGTGGACATTCTTAGCATGCATACGAGCTTCTTAGGACTTACGAATGTTCGAGAATACAAACTGAATAGCAGTGAACCCAGTGAAGATAACCAATGTCATTCTTTCCTCCACAGACTCAATGAGATGTAAACCAAGGTTGGAAGAAAAGACGGGGATGAATATTGTCCGAATGGTAGTTAATGAGTAAAGGCCTAGTGCACACGTACGACCGAAACACAATTATTGTGAAACTCGTCTATCTTGGACACGCGCAAGACTGGTGTGTGAGATCAAATGTCACTCTGCTTAGGGGTATGGCAATACTTCCAAAGACAGTCGAGTTTCACCAGCATTGTATCTATAGTAGTTATGTTGTGCCAAGCTTAATCAGCGAACATATTAATATTGTAGTAGTAGTAGTAGTTCAGGTTGTACACATGTGAGGTACATATGAAATGCGTATACAATGCCTAGACGGGGCTGTTTAAATGAAGACACTCATATATTAATGTTGTATAAACATTCAGATAAAGCCTCGGAATTTGATTACGTTTACCAGCATGTAAGATAACATTGATATTAACATTCGGTGAAGATTCTCTATATGTATGCACACACATACGAGTTGTAGGCAGCGTAATTCCTATGACATACAAGCGTACAAACCAGCTTACACAGTTGTTTTATTTTAATGTACTTAGTGCACGAGACTAAATTAGCAAACGTGATTTAAATACGCTAGACTACCTTTTAGGGATGTACAATGTTCGTTCGTTCCTGAAATACGAGCGTTTGAGAAGATAGTGGTATTCATCACCGATCGATGTGTTAGACAGTTGACATTATAGATCTGTATATTGTTCCATCTGTCAGTTGAACTTCTGTACTGAGATTATGTGCCTCCTGGCGTTAATTGACGTGGTCTTGTCGTGTCCTGTCATGTCCTGTCGTGTCGTGTCCTGGGTATCGTTTCTCGAAGCTCTCATGTCTAATACATTGGGATCATGCACGACGAGAGCACTATGGTCTCATAGTGGATACGAGAGCTTCGAGAAACGAATCTTTAACGATGTTGATCGGCGTGGTCCGATCGTGTCCCGACGATGATTGGTGTGGTCCTGGCGATGATTGGCGTGGTCCTGCCGTGTCCTGGCGATGACTGACGCAGTCCTACGTGTCCTGACGATGACTGCAGATATATGCACGCACTTTCCAATGGCGTGCCCCACTGTGAGAGAGTGATTGGCAAAGAAATAGTCATTAATATGTCGGATGGATAGAATTATTCTCTGCGTGTATCATTGTATGTGAAGTCCATCTTGGAAAGACTGTCCGGTTTACTCGTTAAATAGACTGCGTCTTTACATCTTATTTTGATCTCCTATTATGTATAAATAGCGACAGCTCAGAGAGGCATTAACTGTGATAAAGCTAGAGTGGCAGAGATAGCTTTATCACAGTTAATGCCGAGTGGTGAGCGGGTGCTATTCGGCATACACAGCAAGTATTCGTAGTAACTTCGCGACATTCCGGATCGGAAATAAAGGATATCTGTGGATGTCGCTCGGTTGATCCGATTGACACAGCAAGATCAATAGAGAGGTTTCGCAAACGTACTGTTACAGTAATCATTACCTATCCGTAATATTAATAGGTTGCATGAAATTTGTTTCGCAAGTTGTGACAATTAGTGGTATTACTGATAGTAGGCGAAATTGGGCAGCACAATATTGTTTCTTGGTTAAATGTAGTCTATATATCAAATGATAATATTGGCTGCATAAAGAAAGAAATATTACCAATATTAATGTCGGGCTACCAGTAAAATATGTACATTTGGATGGTTATCTAGATCTAGATGAAAATTAAATCACATTTTGTCGCAGTACTAATGCAATGGATAATATACGTTGATGTGGTACTCACGGCAGATGATTTTAGGAATTCGTCTAAGAATTATTCAAGTTTCATAATATAGGATTTGTTTGTGTTGGACTGCAACATGTGTACAGTCTACGTTTGCGGCAGAATACTTTTAGGGAGAAGCAATCTTTGACGATTTATGAAGATTGTTATACGAAGAAAAAAACTGTGATATCGACCTGATAAAGCGCCTCAACTGTATATAGAACTATCGCCAATGTGGGTGTTTCCCTCCTAAATGTTTATGAACAATTACAAATATAGAATGTAGGTAGTCTGTTGTGAATACAATTTGATATCGTCAGAAGTAAGAGATAATAACCGACTTTGGAGAGTGTACGACTGAAATCCAGTTATCACCTTCGTTGGTAATGGTTGCAGCCCTTATTCGGGAATGTTGCAATTAGTTTCGCAGGGATTCGTCCATGTATTTGTATGACCTTAAATCAACGTCCTTAAATTAATTGGTTTATATAATGATACAATACATATGAAGTATACAGACAGCAAGATATCATGAACGTGGAAATTCATAGTATCGTAACATCCACGAATAAGTATACCGGTATATTACATACCACTATACTGACAACACTAATGAATAGTAGAATATTAAAAGGTTAAGCGTTTTAACATTATCCCACAATTTAATCCTATTATATTTTAAAACGAAGATAAACTCGGATCTGTTAAAGTATTAGTTGCATACATCGATACCAATCCAATGCATGTGTATCTGATATCTAGATCTCATCATGCATACAGCTGGATGTGGGAGAGACAAGGGAGAGACATGCTATACTGACATGTCGGAGATCTGGCATTTATAATAGTCCCCGGGAAGACAGACAATGCAATTAGAGGCGGTCATCCCCGCAGCTCAGCTTCACATGAAAAGGGAAGCCCAGAAGCAGATTCAATTTACATATACTGGCAAATTAAGGACATTGCGTCATGATGTATTTTTACGTCGTTTTATGGAAGAGCACAATTAACTTGGTTGTTATAAAGAAACACCAACTAATCATGTTATAGAAAGATAGGTGTTAGGTGGTTTCATTGTGAAATTGACCAATCGGATACATGTATGCATAATGATACGTGCCCATACTTTATGATGAACCCTTTGTAAATAATGACTGCGTGCATATTCCTAGGTCCTAGGTCCTTAGCAATCTTCTTCCCATAAA
>JAUTBV010114068.1:0-13898 GCA_032361325.1 Lepetodrilus fucensis
AGCACTCTCTGTCTCTCTCTCTCATCAGCTCTCTCTCCCTATCTCATCGTCATCTCTCTCTCCCTCTCCCTCTCTCTCTCTCTCTCCCTCTCTCTCTCTCTCTCTCACACACACACACACACACACACATCGACAGAGCTTTGATCATCTATCGTATATCTCCTGGTTCTCTCTGCACTTTCTCGTTCCCTCTGTATCCAGCTGTCTCCAATTTTCCATTTATCTTCCATACAGTATCTGTTTCTCTCCATCGCTATAACACTGCATAGACTGTACCTACAGTGTATATTTACTTATCTCCTTTGGTTCCAACCGATATACACAGTGTAACACTGACACAAGAACAGTATTGCACACACAGTTTCTTGCACACAGACACAATACTGTAAGTATATGCACTAATATATGTATGCATTGACATTTGTTCTCATACTATATACTATTATTCAAATTTGCAAACAAAATATAGGTGTGTGTTCATCAGAACATAAGAAATATTATATTTATTGGGGATGTGCCCATTATAATATCCACTATATACCTACTTTATCATACAAATATCTACTTCTAGCTATAGTAATCTAAAAGAATAAGAAAAATAGTATGATATGATGAGAAATACTACTGTTTGGAAGGTCTACTGTTTGGAAATCAGAGGGTATCAATCGTAAATTGATACCGTCTAAATCAGAAAGAAATAATATACTATTTATGAATATAATTATACATACCAATATCCGTTATATCTAGTATGCATTAGCATCATGTAAAAGTATAATTCATAATATTATAAGAAATAATATATTTATGAGGAATATGCATACCGATGGCCATTATTCTATACTATATATCTTATCATCAAATACGAATTAAGTATACAGGGTGCTGATACCAAGCCCAGTGTAGAGAGTTTGTTATAGCATTGTATTTTCTCCAGCACACGTGTTCGCAGATGGTCCAAGCAAAGGCACCGCAGCAGAAAAGTCTTGAAGCTTGACTACTGTGGCAGATGTCTGCGTGAACTCGCACGCATCGTTATTAGCATCATTCTGGGAAATCGATGTTTGCCCCAATAATTGCAATTCATTTTCTCCTTATTGCATTTTTGAAATTCCGAGACAATCGTCCGAGTTTCCCCTCCGGCCACAGCAGCGCAGAATTCCATGTCTTAATTTGGGCCAATATTGTTAGAATGGAGCGTGTTGAAATAAACTGGCCTGCGGGCTGTTTTCATTGATGCATCCAAAATCGTGCGTTTGAGTCAAGTTTAGTAGCGTTGTTATAAAGACTTTGTAACAAAGCGACTTTTTGTTATATTTTGCTAGTAGGTAAATTTGCGAACTTTTTTTTGTGTCACTACGTGTGTGTGTGTGTGTGTGTGTGTGTGTGTGTGTGTGTAGTATGTGTTAGAAGAAGAGGGGGGTTCTTGGTTCTTTCTGACTACATTCGAACATCAACAGTGCAGAAAGTTTAGGCCTAACACCGTTTTATACGTAATATGATTAAACAACAAGTTGTAGACCTACGTTAATACTTCATACGGTGGAAGAGTTGTCATGACATCAAGCATGACAGATCAATATAACTTAAGTAAGCCTCCAGACTTGGAACCATTTCCTCTCGCAATTACGTACACTTAAGTACTCCAAATGGTTTCCTGGGGAACTACCTAAACCATCCAGACGTAATTACTGCCATTTGCATTAACCCTTTCGACTACGAGTCTAACTTGGTATGTTTCCGTACTGTAAGTGACTTAAAGTTGAAGGAACTCCATGCCCTAAGTACGCCATGTACAATTTGAAGTATTAATTTATTTCCTAGACGATCTATTTCCTCCTCCTAATCATGTAATGGAGTCAGTATTATGCAACTACATAGCCATATCGCGAGACTGTGAGTATAGTGGGGTTAACTAGTCCATGCAAATGTGTCTATTTAGTGTTCGAATGATCTCCCTTTAGTGGTTGCCCAGTCTCGCGAGACCCACTTTAGTCTCCGTGGCATGATCGTAATTTGAGACAGACAGACAGACAATAAGCTAGACAGACAGATTTATTAACTTTTCATTCATAGATAATTATATTGCATAAGCATACTTACAAATGCAAGATGTGTTTTATATATAGGTTGTTAAGATAGTTAAGGTTGTTAAGACAGTCTACTTTAAAGATTAGAAGCAATGATGGTTAACAGTCCGTTTCCTGACTAAATGATAAAGCTGTTGGTAAAATGAAGGCGAAGATTATGACTTCAATGTTTCCTATGTAATTAATGCCAGGGATGATCACTACAATGTGACAGTGGATATATTTAGTGTCATATTAGTATACAGCTGGATAGCACTAACTTTCAAAGGGACAATTTACGAGACATACAAAACGTAAATTACACCATCGGTTTACCAATGATAGATTCGTATGCATATACTTAAGTTATCGGTGTATTTTTTTGGGTTGTCTTTCGATGTGGAACTATGTTATCTTCATCTCACGTCTAATGCAATTTTGGCATATGTTTTTGCAACGTTTCCTTAATGGACCATCATTTCCAGCCAAGATAAACAGATCCTTTTATAAATAATACACCGAATAGCCATTAAGCATGAGACGTATTTCCTACACAAATGCAGGTGTCTTTTGGAAGTTGTGGCAGCATACAATTTCATGGCGATTGCGCGTAACGTAACATCATTTTCCACGATAATTGTCACAGCTCGTAATTCCATAAATTGAAAGGCTGTGATTGCCAGCTAAATATTGCATCATCTGCCGGGGAAATCCAACCCAGCCATCAAGAGCCGCAAATTGCTACCCTGAAGGATTGGCCAAAGTTCCTTCTAAACACGCAAGCATTAAGGACACCAGAAGGAACGTTACGTTCTCCGACGCCTAATCTGACATCCTGGCGATTACAGAAATTGAATCCCTAGTTGAAATCAATTGATTATTCCTCTGGGTACCGTCGCGTGGGCACCGGCATTTTGATTCCTAGAAGAGAAAAAACGGTTGTTGAGCGTCTGGCATTGGTGCTTTTAAAAAAGAATGAGGGGGCTTTAAGAGGGAAATCAGTGAGACACGCTGGGTGCTTGATGGAATCTGTTGTGCCACTGGCTGAATAGTTATTTAGGACTCGTAGGTTTTCATGCAATCGGAATTGAATGACGTTCTGTATTAAGATCGTGACACGTTTCCGATTAATTCCTTTCGGTGCTCACTTTTTTAAATTGAAAAATTTGAAACCTATTTGTTTAGATTCATGCGGCAATGTATCCTATTCAAGACTCGAAGACGCAATTATATGCATGTCGTGGTATGTATCTAAGTTTTAACAACTTACCCTTGGGGCAGTAGCTAGACTGAAATGATAAAAGTAATCTTGAATAATATCAACGCGTATTAAACTCTAGGATTTACTGCCATGTGTATTTATCGTTGAATCTCATATGACAATATAGATACATAGAGCTTAGTAACATCTAAACAACGGTATGTATTGTTCTTGCCATCCAAAGATCCTCCTGCCAATTGTCATATCACGTAAGGTCTCTTCATTATGACAACCTATCTATGCATCCTTACTGATCTGATAGCATGACGACACGGGAGCTGAGACTTCGTACCCAGACTGAGCCCAGCGTTCATGGTATTTGCTTAGCGACATCAACTATGATTAATGTTCTTCGATTTTGGCCAAATCCACTTTGGTTTGAGTGTGAGGAGAATTGGCCAGTCCGTCTAGTACACTAGGAACACGAACTGGCAATGTCTCGTGATATTTGTCCCCAGACAATATCTAAACGATAATTCTCATTTATCTACGTTATGTATTATCTGAGACTTGTCTATTAAAGTTTAAAGTCAGCGAGTGTCTCGTTTCCTACTGTGGCTGCATTAACCGCTGTATGTATACGCAATCGGTCTGAGAACGAGAACTCTAGGTCGTTATTGAGAACTTTTGCATCAAATTAATCAAGTATATTGTATACTCGTTCGTTTATAATCATCTGAGTATCGGGTAAACTGATTATGGTTTTCTTTTTTTAACATTATAAATCAATGATAGAGTCTACATTTCAAAATTGTCGTCTAATTTATGAATAGGAAAACAAGGTAAATAAAATTTAATTACACATTCCATATTGCGAGTTTTGGATACTATATACATTTACATTGAAGACCTTTGACTAGAGGTAATTATTTGGTACCTACATTGTTTCATTCATACATAAAACACTTGTGTTCTTTATAACTTCTTATTAAGCATATATTGAGCATAGCATAATTTTATGTATATTAATATTACTACTAATAATATGAATACTTGAATGGCGATCAAATGTATATGCTAACATGTGCTACACATTATTACTGTTTTACAAGAAGATTAGTCATGATATAGTGCATATTATAAATACTGTAAATATATTTGTTATTTATTTTTATTCGTGAGTGCTCATCTGGCGTGTTGCAGTGTACCACTCTATACAACCTCACTGACACTGTACCTGCTGGATACGACCATCAACTTGAAATGCTTCAAGTCGTGATGTTGTTCGTACCACTCACACATGTTCCAAAATCCCGTCTAACGCATTACACCGCCCATTAAATCCACATCTATAACGCATTTCACTTTAGACTTAATTAGCCGCGTGTTTTTCAATGGAAATTGTACTTCAAGTCTAACAACCAGGCTATAATCCTTGACGTCTGCCTGTCATATTCTCATTTTCTGCTTCAAGTTAATGGAAGCGGCCATCACTCACGAAGCCAATGTGTATGGGTAGATCTACAGTTGTTTTCCCGATATTTATTATCTTTGTGTATTAACACCACTGCGCTACGTCTGCTTTGACGTTTTCCCGCCAAATAATGGCAGGCGATGAACGTCGTCTGCTCAATTTTGATCGTCTGCCAGTCAAGGTGTTCATTACGAGGGGTGGCCTCTGTTCCCAGTTGTCGACAAGCTGCACGTTACCATATTCCATACAGACAGGTGATGATCGCGTTCCCGGGAGAAGATGTGTTTCTCCGATTGGACTTTGAAATCTATATGCCTTGAGGTATTGGAGGATACGTTTGGTCCAGTATATCGTTCTCAACGAGTGAACAGTTTCAGATCTTTAGAACGTATTTCCTGTGATTGGTATTTTGAAATAGTATACCTTGAAGTATAGAAGATTATGTGCTGTCTACCAGTAGGCCTATTTAGCAACTCGTGAACAGTTTCCAATCTAAACAGCATGTTGTCTGTACATTTGGCGTGATTGGCCTTTTAAATCTGTGTCTTGATATATCGAATGACAACTGATATCCAGGATAACTCTTGCACAACTTACAATCTTAAGAATGTGTTGGTTCTTTTTAAACATTTACTTCAGAAATGTGTTCCCTGTACATTCGTTATATCCCTTTAATAACACTAGTTATAGTATGTCGACTGTTTTGAAACCATAATTATTGTTTTCACACACTATACGCTAGATATAAGCTATGCGTGCATTCAAAGTTGTTTTCCACCTTCCTTACAACAGATGGTTCCCTTGTTATCAGATCTGCTCCTTCCTACGTGTTTCTTCTCGCCATATCCTGTTACGTTTCGTATCAACTTTGTTTTCCGGCGTAAACAACTGAAGCAGAGGCTTTCTCCCAGCACTGCTGCCCCCGCACAAACTCACACTTAAGTCTCTGGCTGTTTTTTATGGAATTCAAAAAGCAACAGTTGATAGTTGAGTAGAATGAACTTTAAATTGATCGTTTCAAATGAGTGAACCATATCTCGCAGATACATTAAGCTACATACTCACCCATTTACCTAATTCTACGCTATTGTCTGTTGAAACATATTCGTTCTGTCCACGAATATACTCTGAGATTATTTTTGAGTTGTACCCTCTGGAAACAGGGGTGTTGTAACATACCGCGTTCTGTCTGGAAATAGCATTGTGTATTTCGTAATTTGTACCTAAAGTATTGAGCAATACCACCATGAGACGAGAGCAAATTGCCTGTGGTGATGACAAATGTTTGATACGATAGCCAATGCTTTGGTCTCGTTGTATATTAGTCCAAGCCGCAAGAAATCTTGTAAATGTCATAAGGGGAACGAGCGTAGCTGTAAGCAGGCAGATGTGGTTTGGCTGTTGTATGTCACTGGCGGTGTGGAATAACGATTACTATAGATCGATATTTTGCAATGGTCTGATGTCACGGGCACTACGTCACCCTGCTGATAACGTAGACATCTGGTATTTAGACGGTGTCACGTGTCTGGACTACACTAATAAAACTTAGGATACCAATGGGGATTTTCAATAGGAATTCTCACTTCGAAGAAAGAGCAACTAATGCGCTTGCCAGAGATGAATATTTGTTAAAAGAAACGTACTCTGAAGTGGAAACGTCTTGGCCAAAATCGTAGTTATTAGTGTTACTAGTATTTGGACATTTCTCTTGATCGTGCTACCTGTTCAAATGCATATATGATATGTGTATATCAATGCAGGCTCATGTGGATTCGGAATACTGTGTATAGTACAGTCAGCATCTTCTGTAATGTTTAAAGTATTCATATGCAGTTTATGTCCAGATTATCCTGTTTCCTAATCGTATTCATTTCTCTGTTGCAGGTGAGGTGTAGTGGACGCGGGACTAGTCACGTGACGCCTATGGGCAGCAGCCGGGCACGATGAGGTTACGAGAGTTTGTGGCCAATTCCCTCCCTAGGGTCCGCGGCAAGAAGAAGAAACAGAACCAGACCCAGCGTACCCTGAACAACGAGCGGTACGATGCCAACAAGAACAAGGGCAAGACTCCCGACCCGAAATTATCGTGGGGAAGTCCCCATGGTAACAACAATAACAACAACTGCCCAGTAGATGGGACATGCGAATACTCCCTGAACCAAGCCGTGAAGACCGTGTGCGGAGAGATTATCGATACCTTCAATATCGACGCGTATAACTACCGCGTTAACAACTCTCTAAGTGAAGATCAGTACACATGCTACAACGATCTGTCCGCTTATCAGCGGGCTGAAGAGGTCGAGAAGAAGAATGAAGCAGCGAATTTGAGCAGTGATAGCGAAAAGCAGTTCAATACTGTCCCCAAGACCAGGTCGAGGATCCGTACCAACCCCTGGCTGCCTTCTCCGAGAAGCAGTCCGGCGACCTCCTCGGGATCCTCCAGTCCCACTTCCTCCATGTCTACGTCGCCGCTCAGTCCCGTCAACAACAAGTTCCGGTCTCTGTGCATCAAGGAAAGCAGTGGCACCATCTCCACAACGTCCTCCGACAGCCTCATGGACACTGACCTCTCCACCTCCTCTTCCTCGTCAACACCAGACCAGACCGAGGCCAGGAACTTGGAGCGAGACAAGTGGACCGGAAGTCTGAACCTGTCACAGCTTCCTGCTGTCACTGAGGACGGGGGGAAGTATTATTTCACGGCGTGGGACACCGACGCGTCCAGCGACTTGTCTCCGTGTGCCGAGAACTGCAACTGCAACGAGAGTGCGGCATCGGCGGCGGAAGCGGCGGAACCGGAACACAACATCAGCTTCGAATACGAGGAAGCTCTGGACGACACTCTGGAGACGGGGTCCGTCAAGAGGGACATCTCTTTACAGGACCTCCTGGACGATCAGTGTCAGAGGGACGTAGCCGTGCAGACCGACTTCGGCGACTACGACGATGACGACAACTCCGACTGGATGTTGGACGCCAGTTCTGATGAAGGCAGCACGGATCTCACGGCTAGCGAGTGCGTCCAGTTCTGCTGTGTTCGTGACGTCATGCAGGATTCCACGGACACTGGGTATTCCAGCTTAGGTCGTGACGGACAGACGGAGGTCGACGAGGAGTTTCAGTTCATTAAACCAGATCAGTATAACAAAGACTCGTGTGAAGCACCTCGTGTTGCCGAGGGCAAGGTATCGCCCGTTCTCACCAGTATTTCCGAGTCAGGATACGAATGTGAAGCTCCACCTATTCGAGAGGCATCGCCGGACAGTAATCTGGCCCTGAAGAAGGGACCGTATGTTTCAAACAAGTACCCACAGGAGACTTCCGGTAGGACCCTTCAGGAGATCAAGTCGAGTCTGGAGGAGAAGGTGTATCTTCTTCGCCAGGAGAAGAGAATCGTCGAGCAGAAAATCAAAGAGGCACAGGAGGAAGATAAGATCAGGAAACAGGAAAAGTTGAGGTTTCATCGTCAGCTGAATATTCATCGGAAGCAGATTTTGCTCAAAACACTTCATGATCTCAAAGCTAAGCTAGAAAGTCAAAGTGATAGGCTACAGGATAGCTACAGTGCAGTACTCACAATGCAAAAGAGATTCGCGCAGAGAAACTCACCGCTTCTCTTATTGGCTAACTCTGCCACGTGACTTGACTAGTCGGCCAATGAGCTGCTTTGTTACATACACAAACAAACCACAAAGTTTAATAGACAAGTATTTATGAACATTGATACTGGTAGTAGCACTGGTGGATATTTTGACAGTGTTGTATAGATTGGAACATATGGACATTCATGGACATCATCCACAGTCATGCTGACCGGAAGTGAGTAATCGGATGATAAAAGTTGTGCGCGAGAGACAGGATATGCCATGGTTCGTGGAATATGTGCGTTGTGTATTATGCTCGAAGAGGACTACTTATTTATAGCATTACATGTATCCATTTAAGAAAACATACATGTGTTATTCAGTAATTAATTATTATGTTTGACATGCCAAAACATGGGACATCGTATATGCTATGTTACATTCATGGAAACCGATTTTGGGTTCGTACATTAAATATCGGAAAAACATTTAGATATGACTAAATTCTTCCATTCGACTCATCTGGTCAAACTATGTTACCTCATAAAAATATCTGCAATGGTAGGATATTTAAAAGTAAATGTTGTTTTTAAAAATATGTTTAACATATGTCTAACATATTGTACGTGAATTTCTCAAACTGGTTAAAATATCTTTAAATACATAGCCCTTTCAATTATTCATTAGCACCGAAACGTAAAGACGAACATTTTCCGTGTTATCTATAATTCAAGATTTGTAGATATTTCGCAAATATCGCAATATTTTAATGAAAACAGGTGGTTCAAATTCTTTCTGTAAGCGTCCTCAAATATCCACTTCGAGGTTGGCTCAGATAACTTAACTGTTAAGATACTTTGACAAGTTTCCAAGATTTTTAAAATGCGTTTGACATTCTTCCAGTATACGCTCTATTTGTGTAAATGGCTCGTAAGCTCATACTCGTTAGCTCGTAAATACCACAGAAAACCAACATATGACGTTAAATTATGCAATAACATGTTTTGCTAAGTTTGGAAATTTAAAGGCACAATGTCGATCGTTGCATCAACCATACGCTGAGAGACGTGCATTGGAACAAATCCACAGAATGAGCACACAGAATGACACCATACAAAATATGTATGATACTGAGGAGTATTCCGGTATTCCGTTTTCAAATTTATTCAGTTATAAAATAAAAGTTGAAAATGAATCAAATTAAAATGTTGAAATAGAAATACAGAAATGCGATTGGTGAGATGCATGTTTTAATACTGGCAGTGTCCCTTTAAATTTGTATGGATATTCATGACTAAATTCATCGATTTATCGATAATCCTTAGCCAAGAACCTGATTTTCCCCCATTATTGCATTGCAAGGCATACCAGCGACATAGAAAGAACACGTTATATGTGTGTACATTTCTGAGTTTAAATGTCACGGGCATGTTCTTGTAGACTATTGATTCTACTTAGAGAGTAATCTGTTCATCTTTCATTTATACTGAGCTCTTGCTTAATATTTGCAAAACTTTAGACACTATTACCACTTAATATATTTGCACGTTTATATTTACAACAGCAATACAATTCGGTATTTCCTGATGTTAATTCATCCATATTTATATATTTGTTTGAAATAATGAATTGAAAAGCTATTCGAAAAATATACTTTATATTTTTAATAATGTTTAAGCATTAGAGACATGGCTTGTATACATTAGTGCTGTTTTACATGAAAGTTAGTAACTGTGAAACATAGATTATGTATATATGCCACTGAAAAACGACGTTAAGAGTGTACATACGAGAAAGCTTTCATTGAAGTTATTCAACATATTCCTAGTGGAATCACAATTCAAATGTTCTCCATAGGTTGTGTATCTAAAATATGTATTACGCTATGCAGGGTATAGTCTACATACCTGAGTAAACAGTTCTGATCATGAAAACGGACCGAGAGTGATTTCCCCCAAGACTATCCCTGTATCACAGTATCCATTAAGTTCGCCATCACATTTTCGTTTCGATGTCTTTTTACGTTCATCGTTTTCGTAAATTTCAGTTTTTCTGAAATTTTACACTTTGTTTCGTTTGACAACATCTGGAGGATGATTTGTGAAAAGATTGATGTCATTATTCATTCATCGGGTACATTTTAGTTTTGAATTATAAAGTCTTGTTTCGCGCTGTTCTTTCTGTGTCGGTGGTATAATACACCAAAATGGTAAATTATACTACTTTCAAATTCGTGTTGCATTATCATCCGCTGTATTTATACTTAGATACTGTTCATGTCGTGTCTTGAACCAGATTTGGAAGTGACATATATATTGTATGTACGCTTCTTGTATACTTACATTTAAATGTTTGTTATGAGTGTTTATTTAGATATTATTCTTGGTAGTATGTGATAGTTTATATTCTTATGCCAGGACTTACATACATGTACATTTATTTGCTAAGAATTTGTTATTCGTTACAGTTTACATGATTTTTATTAATACCAGACACAGTAATGAAAATAAAATTAAGAAATAGTGAAAACCTTAAAAATAATTTCAGTACGGGTTAATTTTTAGGTTATTTTCAATAATAATATGCGATGATCTTATCGAGAATTTGACAGATTTCGAATGTTTTGGAAATTTCTAATAACAAAAAGAAATCTCATTTATTCTAATAAAAACTGTTGTTTTTTAAAATCTCAAGTCGTATTTTATATTCTTATTGTTAAAAGATTTAAGTGTTAAAATTGTAGTTTATTTGCATATATTGTATACGATAATGTTGGTGCTCATGTTTATGTCCATGTGTATGCACAGTTGGTCACAACTTGTTTTGAACGATGTAAGTTTCGTGTTAATGTCAGTTGAATTTGTTCTGTATTATATATCTTACCGTGGCCACAGAGAGTTTATCTATGTTATAGTAGTCTTCGTCATTCATTACATATTAACCCTTCTTCTCGTTTTTAAGGTTTATATTTTGCTTGTTCATATTTCAATCATGTCCAATTATAATACGTATTTCCATAAATTATTTTGGGATAATTAAATATTCAGTCATTTTTTAGCCACCTGTAAGTATATTTTATAAAAGTAATAGTGACTTTTCAAATTTTACGCTTTTTTGGCAGTAACGTTGTTCAATAATATTATAAGTATTAAAGCGCAATAAGTACGAAGTTGTACACGCTTTTAACAGTCTGCACCTGTCGCATTCGAGTTTGTTATTTACTATAGAGTTAGTAAAATTCGATGTGCCAAATATATGTAAATCCCACTAATGGTAAATTTGTATTCGGTCACGTCTCTTGCAATATTGTGTACATTTACATTACTTATGAATATATCACTGCTAATGATAGGGCAAATGTGAGTACGACAGCGATATACAGAGGGTTAACCCTGATTCTTAGTTAGAGTTTGAAGGGCCATTTTACCTCTTGTGTAGTTGTTTTAGGCATGGCATCTTATTATATAGAATCCCATTCATTATAATGAATTTTCTTACAGAATAATCTAATTAAAGTGAAATCGTTGTTCGTTTCCGTTCGATCTGGCAAACCTCAGCTTAACAGTAAACGAAATGAGACTTAATTATAATTAAATTGCTGTAATTTGTATAGGTACTCCTACAAGTTTTAACCGATTTATATTTATAGATATTGACAAACATTAAATTTTCATAAATCACATAATTTATGTATGAATTTGCATTTATATGTGTAAATTTATCGTGATTTTAGAACTAGATCACACCTCTAGATTATCCTTGTGTTATTCTTGTTGCCAATGGTGATGATTCACCCGAAGACAACAATTGAATTAGCACTAACATTTATAAATATGACAGTTACGATGAAGGTTACCCTTTTGTATTGCATTGTTTTCAAGATGTTTCTTGGCATTTATGTTGAAGTTGCTATGTCTAGTCGACGTGCAAATAAATAGATCTCAAAATAAGAGTGTCGTTGTTTTTCTTTCGCATTGTAATGAATCAACAAACGTTGGTGATCCCGAACACTCGACAGCATCCAGTGTCAAAGCAATTAGCATCCTTGGTCTGTCAGTACCAGCCGGTGCTAGCAGGTTTACTGCAACATTCAGTGCTACGGAACGAGACATGGACAGCATGCACATCCCGATTCTCACGCTTACCTCAGCGTTGTTTTGATGTGCACGAGGTGTATACTTCCCATGGAGCTGAGAATGTAACGAGAGCACACTGAGACATTGACCGGGGAAATAATAGAGTAGCGCTTTCCGCACGCATGCACGTCCATGGAATCTAGTGTAATACGTTATTATTATTATTAGTAGTAGTAGTAGTAGTAGTAGTAATAGTAGTAGTAGTAGTAATAATAGTAGTAATAATAGTAGTAGTAGTAGTAGTAGTAGTAATAGTAGTAGTAATAGTAGTAGTAATAGTAGTAGTAGTAGTAGTAGTAGTTACAGATGTATCCCATGTCAGATTGGCACATAAAAGAAATTTAAAAAATATTAACTCAAATGTCACCTGAACATCAGAACATAAAGACAACTTAGCAAATACTAAAAAACAAACACAAACTTATATTTGTAATTGATACGGATGTGCTTTGATAACTACAATCCGACAGCGAACTGAACTAGGATTCAACGATATGCCTGAGTGTATTTTCCGCTCGTCAACGGCTGCAGTGGTATTGCTGTAAATCCATTAATAAAGTACAAACAGTGGAACAAGTTCAGAGGAAGAAATCGTACTTCCTCTCACTTCCTCTAACTTCCTCTAGGCAATGTTTTCCTGGCAGAGGATCACTGGATTGCTCGAGGGAATTAAGTGATAGAACACGACAGCGTTCTGACGAACGAGGGATCGTATCATCATCATATACTAGCATTGATGGCGTAAAATACAATGAGTGCTTGTACGGTAGTGAGCATTGTTCTAAATAAATATAATATACAATATCTATATGCATGGTAATTGCGGTGGAAGCGATCTACTAAATGTCAGAGCGCAGATTGCGGAGCTAGATGTCATTATTCGTCCAATACACTACAAGTATTTGAACAATACCCGGCTTCTATACTGTATATCTATATAGACATGGCAGATGTTTGCACATTCTTGGTTGTAATATGAATCGAAATTAATACACTTCGTATTCCACTAGATATTAATACAGGGCTTTTATGTAAGGGAACAGGTATTTGGTGGTAGGATTTCCACAATATAGGTGTGTATGTATGTATGTGTGTATGTGTGTGTATGTGTGTATATGTGTATATGTGTGTATATGTGTGTGTGTGTGTATGTGTGTGTGTGTGTGTATGTGTGTATATGTGTGTGTGTGTGTATGTGTGTGTGTGTGTGTGTATGTGTGTGTATATGTGTGTGTGTGTGTGTGCATGAACGTGTATGTTTACCTAGTATGATAGGGTTAGATACTGCCATGATTAATGGATACTAATAGTATAGAATTATATCTCTCAGACACACCATATTATTGACTCAAATGTCAAATATGGGAACAACAAGTAATCTTCCCAATACGTAGGCCTACTTACAAGTATGTCTTATAAGGCATTTATATA